>JPFL01000111.1:66763-139108 GCA_000733385.1 Paramecium biaurelia
AAAATAAATCCAAAAATATAAAGCTGATGTAGTTGATTAACCAAATAAAGATGAATTCAAAAAAAATATTGAAGAAAGTTTGAAAAGTAAACAATTATTTTATAAATAAGAAATTTCATAAGAAATACAAGGGAGATTTTAATATATAGACAAAGAATTGAAAGATAATGAAAGTTAGAAAGAAAATAAGAGGATGGAGGAAGTAACATATTTAAATAAGACATTTAATTTGAAATTGCGAAGGGAATTAGAAAATTATGATATTAATTTTAAACATGAATTCAGAGATAATTAAGTTCGTGAGTGAAATCAATATATATAGAAAAAATAATATTTAATAATTATTTTTATTTCTTTAAGATGTAAAATTTGTTCTCTCTTTTCTAGAATCCCGATATGTTGAATTCTAATCAGTAATAGATTCATATATACTAATAAACAATCAAAGTAATACAATTTTTTATCCATATACAAGAATTTAGAAAAAGCTTCAAATAAGACTTTAGAATTATTCATAATTTCAAAGACATGGTTACGTTAATGGAAACACTATGTAGGTTATAATGAAAACTAATACTATAATATCAATTAAAGATACTAAAAAGTAAACAAGCATCTTTATTTTCAAGCCTGGACCTATTAATTCAGATTTAAAATCAGATGAAGTTTTCCTATTCAATTATCCAAATAATCATTCATTTAATTTGAAAATAGTAAAATTAGAACCAGAAGATTATGTTTTAGTAAGTACTTCAATTTAATTATAGGTTGGAAGTGATTTAATGAATATGTGGCATTTAGAATTTGGATCTGATTTAACAATTTTTAGATAGATAACTTTTAATGAAAAGTCTAAACCAATTTCAAATGTCAATCTATTGAGAGTATGACTTATTTAATTACTTTATTAGTAAGACATTTATATGAGAATTTAAAATTCTACTCGAGGTACTATCTAAGTAGATGAAAAATGTTTAATAAAATAATGGATTATTTTGATAAAATCAGCTTTAAAAAGTGAATTTTAATTGAATTGTGATAATGTTAGATTATGGAAACATTAACATTTTGTGGCCAATTAAGCTATAAAACAATTAGAATAACATAATGGAAAATTTTATGGGTAGATATTGGATGAAAATAAAAATGTAGGATATTATAAGGCTGATTTAATTATTATAGATATTTAATAAAATGGAAAGTGGTAGTATGAATAATTAGACTTGAAAGTAAATATGAATATTATTATAGACTGCTAGTGTAGAGGAATTTAGATATATATTTAATAAAGCATATTAAGGATGTGGTAAATTTTATTGTGATAAAAACTATTGTAACAGTAATCCAGTCTTTAATTAATTGTAATTTGAAAAAGCTAGTTTATAATAATTTCTTATTGAATCTTTTAAAGAAGATAGTATAGATTGGAGTGAAGTTTGTTAGAGTTCTGATTAAGAATTAAAGCCAATTTAATAATTAGATGGAGATTTTATATAGTAGATAAATAAACTATCAAATTATCCAAATAGTTTTGGAGGTTCATTTATATTGGATTTTAATGGTTCTTATGAATCAATACTTACAAATGTAAATAATCCTAAATTAAATATACCTATGAAAAATTAAATAAATAAATTCATTGATTTCTATATTTTGAAGGATTGGATCTAAAATTTATATAAATCTAATGACAGTAGTCTATTTAAATTAAGATCAATATTCATAATTTTACATTTTGAATGTTTTAATTAGATTATATTTGAAAAATCAAATAAATTGTTTGATTTTGTATTAAATTTGGATAAATAAAGTAAGAATCAATTATCTTAATATTTGACACTACTTCCAACTGAATAATTTATTAATATTATTGAAGCTTTAATTAAAAACTTGACATCTTTTATTAAATAATAATCATAGTCAACAATATAATTATTATTTAAAGCTGACATAAATTATTTAAGATAATAACTTGAATTTTTACAAATATTTTATAAATCTAATGAAAAACTTAAAAGGATTAATAATGAAAAATTCATTATTAGGGAAGTTACTAAATTTTATCCAAAATAAGGAGAGATATTAGAATATAAATAATTTGCTAGTTTTAATAATAAATAATATGAGAACTATTATTTTACATTTTGTCTATATTCATGGATAATTCCAATTGAATTTAAATATCAAATTTTAACTTTAGATTCTAATGTAAATCAAAGGAATTAAGGAGATTTTATTTTGTAATAAATAGGAATGGCACCTTCTTTAAAATTATTGATCGATAGAAATGATATTGTAAACAGTGCATTAGAGTAACTTTCAAGATCAGGAATGAATCTAAAATCTAAATTATCAATAGTTTTTAAAGGAGAATAAGGGATAGATTAAGGAGGTTTAACAAGGGAATTTTTCTCATTATTGACTCAAAAACTGTTTGATGTTTAATTTACAATGTTTGTAACAAGAAATAATAATACAGTATTATGGTTCAATAAACATCATATGGAGATGCCATTAAAGTTTGAATTAATAGGAATGTTATTAGGATTGGCTCTATATAATTAAGGTATAATTATAATAAAAGATTTAAGTTTTGTTGGATATTAATTTCCCATAATTAGTGTTTAAGAAGTTAATGAATGAGCCTGTGTCATTTGATGATCTTAAGGAATTAGATTTAGATATTTATAAAGCATTGAATCTTTTGAGTGAATATGAAAAGGATGATATTGAAGAAGCCTTTGCAATAAATTTCTCAATAACAGAATATGATAATTGGGGATAACCCTTGAATGTTGAATTGATAGTAATATTTAATTTAATTAAATTTAATAGTAAAATGGATCATAAATTATGGTCACATAGAAGAATAAATAATAGTATATTAATTTATGTACTGAATATTACTTGAATTAATCAATAGAAAAAGAATTTTAAAGATTTCATGCAGGATTTTGGAAAGTAGTATAAGGAAATGGTATAAAATTATTGACAGGAGCAGAATTACAGACTATGATTTTAGGATAAAAACATTTGAATATGTAAGAACTAGAAGTTTCTACAAAGTATGACGGATTTGATAAGAATTCTGAATATATAAGTACTTTCTGGGCATATATTCATTCATTAGATGAATAATAATAAAAGAGATTTTTATTCTTTTGCACAGGATCTGATAGAGTTCCAGTGGGAGGATTAAAATCATTGAAATTTGTTATTTAAAAACATGGTGAAGGTATAGATTATAATTTAAGTGTATTATAGATACAGAATAATTACCATCAGCACATACATGTTTCAATGTGTTTTTGTTACCTAAGTATGATACTGTAGAAAAGATGATAATAAAATTACAGATTGCATTTGAAAATAGTGAAGGATTTGGACTAATATGATGATTATCTATGTTTGATAAAAATATATGAAATATAAGATTCTAAATAATATTGATTTCTATTTTTGTGATAAAAAATTAAGAAATGAAAAATAATCAATAATTAACAACAGATGAAGATGAATTGATTTCAGATGAACAATGGAGAGAATACATAGAGTAATTTAAAGATTTCAGACAGAAAGCAAATCAAAAAGTAGATTAGGAAACTTAACTTGTGACAAAACTTGAATAAGCTTTAAGTATTATTGGAAAGGGTCCTAAACCAAATCCTGATAAAGCCTAGTTTATTCACAAGGCTAAATGCATATTACTTAGGTTGAAGAGGGATTTGCATTTCTTTTTTGCAGAAGAACATGAATTGACACTCTAATATATAACAATTTAATTGATTCAAATATTGGAGGATTATCCATACATTTTTAATGATTGTCAATAATAAATGTTAGAAATGCTAACATGTCTAACACTAAAAGATTACACATTAATATTACTTATTAATTCCATAAGTTTAAAGGAATATATAAAGAAATTGACAAAAGAAATATTTTTAGAGTCAACACAATATAATCCAACAAGTGAAATTGTATTTCTCTTAATTGTAATGATGATAGCTCATTTAGACTTTATTAAGAATCCAGAATTAGAATTAGTTTAATTAATTGTGAAATGTTTTTAGCATTATTAAGATTAAAGAGATAAAACATTGAAGGAAAGAGAAATTTACGAATAAAGAAAAAAGTTTGAAAAAAAGATTACTAAAAAGTAAGGATTAGAGAAGGAATAAATAGAAATTCCACCAGAAATGAAATATTTGTAAGTTCCTTAAGAAACATGTAGAATATTAAAATTAGGTTTATCACTTATTCCTAGTAACATTTGTTAAATGCCTTCATCTTATAAATATTAATAATCTGAAGAAATAATGAAAGAGACATCTCTTAATGTCTTTTTTTGTACATTAAGCTTCAAAATTAAATAAACATTAGTATAAACAATCAAAGAGAATAAAAGAGATTTTGATGTTGTGTAAATGTTAGTAGATATAGCTGGAATGCCAGAATGTTTTACATAATAAAGGGAAGCTTTAAGAACAGTTAATATGTTTTTAGAAGGCTTTGATGACACTTTATTGTGGATTAAATTTGATTCTACTAATCTATTCGATAATAGCAATATGAATAATGTATTAATCTATGGAGATCCTACTAAATTGACAATAGATTAAGGATTATTCTATGATGGATGTGGTTGTTTCTTTGATAGAGATTAAGTACTTTAATTAGAAGAACCATTGAAAATAAACAAAAAATAGATAGCAGTTTCATTTTGGATGGTCATGTTTAATCCTGAAACAAGTAAGGCTAGAGGTGCTTAAAATAATTACTAAATTCGTACATTATTAGGTTCTAGTGATGGATTTACATCTTTAATTATTTCAGATACTTATTCTTAATTATTAGGGATCACTAATGTTAGTTAAGATGGATATGGATATAAATTTTTTGAGCCTAAGAGTTCAGATAAGAATTTTTCTGGTTGGAATCATATTGTGATTATATTTGACAATGATTAGGAATCAGCATATCTTTATTTGAATGGTGCTTATGAAAGTCAAATGAATAAAGTAGTTTCATCATTTGATATTTAATTTATTGGAAATAGTGCCACTCTTGATTAACCTATAGGATATATATGTGATTTAAGAATTTATCCTAAAATCTTAAATGATTAAGAAATCAAAAGTTTATCTTATTATGATAAAAAATAAGTATTACTTAATAGCAAAAATGATCTTGTTGATTAAATTTTGAGTAATAGAATTATCTTAGATTTAAAACGATTATTAGGTTATTTCACTGGTAAAAATTCTGAAGCATTGATCTAAACACTTCAAATACTCTCAAAATTATGTTAAGCCACTACAATTTTCAGATTGGAATGTGTCAAATATGGAATCTTCGATTTGGCTATGCAACTCTTGCCATCATCTAATTAGCAAGTATCATATTATGCTGGAATATTAATTAATAATATGAAATGAAAAATAATTAATTACTAATCATTATAATTTATAAGAATATTCTTATTTTATGAAAGAGCGAATTAAATACTTGAACGATAAAAAAGTCAATGTTAAGGGCAAATATGTTGCCTATTGGATATAAGCTAGTTAGAGAACCAAATATAATCATGCTCTTGAATTGGCTATTTAAAAGGCAAATCAAGAATAAATACCTTTATTCTGTTTCTTTGGATTAACTAAATATCCTGCTGCTAATCAAAGACCTTATCATTTTATGTTAGAGGGTATTTAATTAATCTTAAAAAACTTAAGGGTTATAATAATTAAAAACTAATCTTGCCAATAGAAAAATATTATTTGGAGTAGCTAAACAATCTCCTGATGATTTGGCTATCTCTATTGCTCAAAATGCTAAATTACTTATAGTAGATTGTGGTTATCTCAAAATCTAAAAACAATGGAGAAAAAAAGTAGCAGACACTATTGATTGTTAATTTATATAAGTAGAAACAGATGTATTGGTACCAGTTGAATAAGCAAGTTAAAAAGAGGAATGGGCAGCAAAAACAATTAGACCAAAAATCTAATCTCTTATAAAATATTTTGCTAAAGAATTAAATGAGGAAACTTTAATCAAAAAAATGGATAAATTACCATTCTAAGAGTATGATATCTCCAATATCTCGAAAGTTATAGATGATTTAGGAGTTGATAAAAGTGTTTCTATTGTTTAATAATTTAAAGGAGGTGAAATAGAAGCATAAATTAGATTAGAAGAATTTTTAAATAAAAAATTAAAAAATTATTCTAAAAACAGAAATGATCCATCCCATAATGCAACTTCTAATTTATCACCTTATCTACATTTTGGAATGATCTCTCCTTTATATATATATTTAGAAACTATGAAATTTCCACCATCAGAAAGCCGAGAATCATTTTTAGAAGAATTGATAGTAAGAAGAGAATTATCAATGAATTTCTGTTATTATAATGAATTGTATGATAAATATGAAGGTTTGCCTGATTGGGCCAAAAATACACTCACAGAACATGCTAAGGATAAGAGAGACTATTTATATACTTTAGAATAATTTGAAAAAGCAAAGACACATGATGTATATTGGAATTCTGCATAACTTGAAGCTATTCATAAAGGTAAGATTAGTGGATACATGAGAATGTATTGGGGGAAAAAGGTAATTGAGTGGACAGAATCTCCATAGTAAGCATTTGAATTTTTGGTTTATTTGAATGATAAATATCATTTAGATGGAAGAGATGCAAATGGATATACTGGAGTTGCTTGGTGTTTTGGAAAACATGATAGACCATGGACAGGTAGAAAGATATTTGGGAATATTCGATATATGATAGATAGTGGTCTAAAACGAAAATTTGATACAGGATAATATGTATTAAATGTGAATTAGTTAAAAAAGCAATCCTTAAAATGAATTATTAATTATAAATAATCAATAATAAACATAAGAGTACTCATTATATTTTTTGAATTAATATAAAATAAGAAATATCAAAATTAATATTTATAATTATAAATATTTTGTTTCTACTTTTACCTTCTGTTATAATTTTAAATATATAAAAACCTAAATTTAATTAATTAAATTTCCAACACAAATATAATATAACAAAAGATGGCTGCCCAAGTTGAATCGGCAAAAAGACTTATAAGTTTAGGATCAGCAGGATTGTTTGGTCTTTTCTTGATTAAAAACTGTTTCTTTACAGTTGAACCAGGACATTGTGCAATTAAATTTAGCAAATTCTTTGGTCTCTAAGAAGAAAAATATAAAGAAGGATGGCATTTCAGAATTCCTTATTTTGAAACTCCAATTGATTACAACATTCAAACTAGACCTAGATAAATCAAAGCTAGTACAGCTAATAGAGGTAAATAGTTAATATAAATATCATAGACATGTAAAATGTACTTCTAACTTTGAGAGTACTTCATAGACCATATAGTGATGAATTACCAACTATCTATAGAACATTAGGAATTGATTATGATGAAAAAGTACTACCATCAATTGTTAATGAAACAATGAGATCTGTAGTTGCTTAATATACAGCATCATAATTAATGAGTTAAAGAGATTAGGTTTCATTTAAAATTAGGTAAGCTTTGGATTAGAGAGCTGCATAATTCAAAATTGCAATTGATGATGTTTCAATTACAGAACTAACATTTGGAAAAGAATATTTAGAAGCAATTGAAGCAAAATAAGTTGCTTAATAAGAAGCTGAAAGAGCAAAATTTGTTGTAGAATAAGCAAGAGAAGCAAAGAAAAGTATTGTTATTAAAGCTTTGGGAGAGGCAAAATCAATTGAGTTGGTAGGAAAATCTGCTTTGACTAATCCAGGTATATTAAAATATCTATTTCTAAATTAGCATTTTTGGATGTTAGAAGAATTGAGTATGCAAGAGAAATTTCAGCTATTTTAGCTGAATCTAGAAATCATATTATGTTATCATCAGACATTCTTAAAATGGATGCTACTGCAAATAAATGAGGGTTAATAAAAATATTTAATATATATATTCCTAGTTCTTACTTTATTAAATTTATTTTATCATTAATAAAATGATAATATTGTCTATATTTACTATAATTCATCCAAATAACCATTCTTTTCTTTTTTCTATTTATTCATCCCCATTTAATATTGCCTTTAATTTTTATTTTTCTATAATATCATTCTACTCTAAATATGCTTATAATGCTTCATCACCTTCTCTAGTCCAAAGCAAACTTTCTTAATTATTAGAAAATACTCTCAAAAGAGTATTAAGATCTCCTGAACATTAATACATTTTTTAAACAAGATCTTTATAAGAGACATTCAAAAAATTTGACAATAATTTTAAAGTATATTTTAATTCTTCAGCTGTTTATTTTTATTCTACATTCAAAATAGTTTATTCAGTTTGAAATGTATTTTATTTTTTACTTGATTTATCATATTTTGAACTAATATTAATTAATTGAATACTTAGCTGAAAATTAAAATTTTATATTCAATTTTATTTTCTTTTAAACCTAAGGTTCAACAGGTTATTATTCTTGGCTTTACCTTTTAAAATTAGATTTACATTTTGATTGTTTTACATTTTCTTACATTTCCTTTTTAGGAGTTTCAACCAAATAATATATTGGAGACTCTAAATTAGATCTAATATCCTTCAATTTCCAACTATTATCATTTTCAAGATAAAAATTTAGATAACCATCAATACTATGTTTCTATAAAAACTAATAGATCTTTAAAAAGTCTTAGCTATTGAGATTTTATAAATACTATTGATATCTTACATTAATTAAATTAATACCTATTTCTTATACTTATATATGATCGTTTTAACATAATACTTATATCTTAAAATCCCTTTTTTTGTGAAACTTTTGAAAGACTATATAATTTCAATATAATTGATAAATCTTCGAAAAGTGTAAATTTTTCATTTGCTTTCTAATGATTTCTTTAAAAGTTCTCAATTTTTTACTCTTAAATTGCTTCAGAAAAAGCATTAAAGTAGATTTATACAAAATCATCATTTTCTTTTAATTTCAGTTTGTAATTTTTCATATTTAATAATTTGGAGGTATATTCTAAAAATGAATTTATTTCTTCAAATATAAATGTATAATTACTTGAAGTGCAAATATTGTATATTAGGAATAAGAAACTAATTGAATTTCATGTATTTTAATGATATCTTATTGTTTACTTATACTCTCCTTTTATACATATCTTCACTAACAACTATTAACAAATTAATATTACATAAGAATTCTACTTTAATATGAATATGTTTCTAAATTTCCATAACAAAATCATCATTTACTTACCAACACTATTATCTTTCTACTTTCAATTTTAAAGACATAATTACATTAACAATTCATATTTATATTAATATAAATATATAAGATTAGAATTTATGAATCATAATTTGTATGTTTAGTATATGAAATATGTTTGAAATTAAGAAAAAGAGTAATTCTATTTTAATTATATTTATACATTTTTATAACATCTAATGATTAGATCAGAAGGCATGAATCTTTATTAGCTGTTGATTCCAAGAGAATCCTCCTATGATGTTATGAGTGAATTAGGTTAGATAGATAGTGTAATGATAATTGACTATCAATAACACTTATTGTCTAAGCCTTTTATTAATTAAGTTCAAAGGTAATAATATATACTAATGTTAGATGTGATGAAATATTGAATAAAGCAGAGTATCTACTCAATTAATTAAATCAAATAGGTTAAACAATAGAACATGTTTATGATTTCAAATTGATGCTGTAGGAATTTGATGTATAAAAATATTAGTAATATAGAGAGTCCTATCATTAAAGTAAATTCAAAAACATACTTTTATAAATTAAATTGAGGAGTACATAAATGGAAAATATTAATAAGTTTAATAATAAATTGAGACTCTATCTAGATTGAAATCTAAACTATAAAATACTAAAGAGGCTAAAGAGGCAATGATTAATTCAAGAAAATGGTTGGGAATAGCATATTTCCATAGTAAATCAAGTACTGCATTAGACTTTGATGAACAAATGATTAAATCATATCATTAACATGGAGGGATGATGCCTTCTTAGAAATTTACACATTTTGTTGGAGTTATGGATGCTAAAGATTATTAAATATTTCAAAGGACTGTATTTCGTATAACAAAAGGAAACTTTATGGTGAATTAAACTCTGTTATCTGTTTCAAGAAGTTGTTTTTTATTAATATTTCCTACATTTTCATTATAATCAGAAACATGGAGAAAAATAAAAAAACTTTGTGATGTATTGAAAGTAGATCATATTTCATTACCTTTAACCGAAGAATAATGGGATTAAAGATATTGTGATTATGATAAGGAAATAATTGAGATAGAAAATATGGATAAATTAACTAATTAATTATTATAATCTATATTAAAACCTTTATTGGAAGATGGAAATGCATAACCATCATTATTATTTATAAGATTCTATTTAGTAAGAGAAAGAACTTTATATGAAAATTTAAATAAAGTAAAAATGTAATAAAGTATCTTTTTGGCAAATTTATGGGTTAGGACAAGTGAAATTTAATTATTAGAAGATATTCTTTAAACAATTAAATTAAAAAATCCTCATATTCCTGCACCATAAATTAAAAAAAATGCTATTGTCAATTAAAAACCACCAACCTTTTTTTAAACTAATCAATTCAATAAATTATTTTAATTGATTACTGAGACATATGGAATTCCTGATTATAAAGAAATAAATCCTTCAATATTTTCAATAGTTACTTTTCCATTTTTATTTGGAGTTATGTTTGGAGATATAGGTCATGGAGCTGCTATTTTGATATTTGGAATATTTCTATCAATGAATAAGATCTTCTCTCCCAGATCAGAATAAAGGAAACTTAGAGAATAAAGGATTTAATTAGGATTACAAGTAAAATAATAGGTAAATTCAAAAGACTTTAATGATGAAGATCTCAATAATGATTTTAATTTAACTTAGATAATTTTTGATTTAAGATATATGTTGTTACTATGTGGAGTATTTTCTCTTTATACTGGATTCATTTATAATGAATACTTTGGACTTTCTTTAAATATATTTGGATCATGCTTAAATTAAACAGATTGTACATATCCTTTTGGACTTGATCCATAATATGAAGATCTAAACTTTAGAAATTCATATAAAATGAAATTGGCTATTATTATTGGTTTTTGTTAAATGCTATTAGGAATATTATGTTCAGGGTTTAATTACTTTTATTTTAAAAAATGGATGAATCTTTTGATAATTTTTCCAGCAAGACTTTTATTTTTCACTTTATTTATTGGTTATATGGTAATGTTAATAATAATAAAATGGTCTACATTCTATTCAGATACGTCTTAAGCACCTAGTATAATTACAACTTTAGTTGATATGTGGATGCATGATGGATAAGTAACTGTAAAAACATTTGAATCTGCTGATTTACAATGTTAATTACAAAAAATTATCATAATTATTTGCATATTATGCATACCCTTTCTATTAATTGCTCCAATTATTTCAGATATTTTTATTATGTTAAGAAGAAAAAAGAAAGATCCAAAAAGTTTATAAGAATTTGAAATGGTTCCTTAAAATATGAATAGTGATTCATCAAATGATGATATTATTTCTGAATAATCCTAACATTCATCTTATATAGATATTATTGTTGAACATTTAATAGAAACTTTAGAATTTGCACTTGGATGTATTAGTAATACTGCTAGCTATTTGAGATTATGGGCATTATCTTTGGCTCATTCTGAATTAGCCAAAGTGCTTTTTGATTTAACATTGAAAGATCCATTAGCAAATGCAAATTTACTTGCTACTCTTATAGGAATGCCAGTTTTTTTATTATCCACTTTAGGTATTTTATTATGCATGGATTCTATGGAATGTTTTTTACATGCTTTGAGACTGCATTGGGTTGAATTTTAAAATAAATTTTATAAAGGTAATGGATACAATTTTGAAGTTTTTTCATATAGAAAAGAAATGTAAAAATATCAAGAGAAAATGAAATCTTGAAAATGCAACATCTTATATGATTTCCTTTGTAATTATTATATGTATTATATAACATAACTCAAAACTTAATTTAATTGATTTTCTATTATTCTCACTAGCCACTATTAAATTTATACATATATTCTTCTCTATTCTTATTTTAATATATAGTACTTGTTAAAAGCAGATAATATTGTTTGTTTTAATAGAATGTTGATTATGTTTAAATAATAATATAAATCATAATATCTAAATAGAAAGTTTAGATAACTCATTTATTGCAAACTTTTACAATTTTTTTTTATAAATGTCCTTTTAGTGTATGGACAGTATGAGATAATTAATCCAAGAAGAATAACATGGATTAACATTACTCTAGTTTCTGTACATTTTTAATAAATTCACTTTTGCTAAGAAAACCATTTTTTTCTTATTTTCTTTTACGAATTTTTTTGTTAATTTTACAGACTACAATTTCAGATTCTTTAGTGCCAGAATTATCATAGTTAGAGAAGTTATGATTAAACTAGCTTTCTTAATTTGAGATATTATCAATCACTGAAAGTTCAGGACTATGCAATCCAAACAACGACAGATGCATATTTCTATTCCATTATTTTTGATTTTGATAATCTTCTTCAGTATCAATTTCTTATTCATACATATTGCATATCAAATGATTGATCTCCATTTAGAATTAATATATATGTTTCAAATAATTTCAGCTATAATATAATAATTAAAAAACGTTGGGAACGTCCCCCAAATTAATTAATTTTTAATTTCTTATTCATTTTATTCATCACTCTATTTGAGTGTCAAAAAGAAATGGTTTCAGTTAGTAGAAGTATATATTAGATATTTCTAATTGATATTACAATAGCTACCCATCTTTACAATTAAGAATCTGATTTAAATCTGAGTCCTATATAATTGTTTTGTAAATTTTCATTTTATACTCAAGCAAGGCTTTATTTCATGTCTCCTTCAAATAAATCAATGTTCTTTATGAATACCTTTTGATTTTCTCTTTATAACTTCAAATTGAGAGTAATAAGAGAACAATGAGGTATCTAGTATTTTATCCATATAAATTATTTATATTATTATATTATCTATGGGAATAAATTAAGGCAAGTACAGCTGAAAATTAAACTTAAATACTACCCTTTATGAATATGACTTAATAATAAAAATGATTATAGTATAATATCCACTCTATTAAATATATAATGTAGACATATAACTAAATAAGATCATACTCGAGATCCTTTTTATTGGACTTAGATTAGAAGTTGATTTTTCACTTGTCCTAAGATTCCTTCCAAGTTATCAATCAATTACTTTATCTATTAGAATTGTTAGATTTGTTGATTTGGATTACTTTATTTGACTTAAGAAAAGAAATCTCTTGCAGCATTTAAAATAGGGTTTTTTGTTTTGGATTATTTTTTAAACTTGTTGGTTTTTTTCTCTATCTTTTTGCTCATCTTGAGCATTCTCTATACAGGTTCAAGGGAATTATTAAGATCTTGATCCTCATCTATTGTGTCTGATTAAAACGGTAGCTGAAGTAATGAAAAATCCTCTTGAAGGTATTTGATCCTGGGAGAAGGACGTCCCAACAATAAAGGAGAAGGGAAGATTATTTGATTTGAATACTCATCCCATGTATTAAGATCTTGAGCATCCTAATCTAAGTATGTGTTCTCCATTTATAAATTTTATTACTAAATATCTTATCATTCAATTATAATATAAACTTCAGATTTTCCCGTTAATAATCAATCATCATAATTAACTTACAATTTTTTGGTCTAATAATAATATCATATTCATTTTATAGTATTATATTTTTATATTAAAATTAAATAACCCTCTATGATAATACAATATATATTTCAGAGTCAAGTGTTTATTCTACTAATTTCTTATTTAGTACAAAATGTAAGAATAATTTTGATTAAGTCATTGAGGATTAAAATATTAATATTTATACTCAGAAATAAAGAACTAATTATAGAAGTAGTTCAGAAAGTAATTGGTTTTTGTATTGAATAGACAAATTAGAACTATATAGATCTAGAGAATAGATATCACGATAAGAGTATAGAAGATTTATAAATTATGTTTAATAAATAAGATATAAATATATGAACAATTTAGGATTCATTTGATTTTTTTAAACTCAGGATTACTTTTTAAGATGGCCTGATAGAAAGTATCTTATAATTTGAATGCTTTATCTCTTAATTCCTCCATACATTTCTTTAGACACATATTTTATTTAAGATTATCCTATTGGTAGGATTCTTTACATTTTTATTAGCATCCTGAATCTTCAATTTCAATTTTATTAAATGACTATTACAATTGAACAGAGTTTGATTACATTCTTTCATCAATAGTAGTGAAACATTTATAATACAATTCAGGTTATTATGAATTTTATTTGAAACAATTGATTTTTTCATCCAAAGTTTATTTCTATTTTGAAAATGATTAGTACTTGATAAAGATTATAATGAGGACTATATTTGTTTCTTAAATCTGTAGTTAAATTCTTATACATCATCCTAATTTCTGTTTATTAATCGTCCATAATTAAATAAATTATTTTTATTAAAAACAATATATCATTTATTTTTAATAGTTTCTGTATTAGATGTTTAAACATCTGGCTTCTCTGGATCTGCTTCATAAGTCCAAAATTAAAGAAAAGATTTATCAAGATAAGCCTTAATTAAAACACTTAATGTGCATCCTGGAACTAAAAACAATAAAGCTGGTTAAGCATGACCTGATAAAATCATAACAGCCAATGTAGTTACAATACCTATAGCATAACCTACAAAACACCATAAGAAATAAGTGATATTGATTTCTGAAATCTTTTTTACTTTTTCTATTTATCTATCAACATCATATTTAAGACACATTCCTACAAAAATACCTGGTACAACAATATCACCTAAACCTAAAATACTATATTTTGTAAATGGATTTCCTTAATCATCCAAGGCAGTAAATGGGAATTATAATTTTATTGGAGCATCAATAGATTTTGCAACTGTAACCATCACATCAGTTCCATAAACCCAAAAAATATCATAAAAAAAGAGTCCCCAAAGCATCAAATATGCAATCTTAATAATAATCATAATAAATTTATACTTTGAAATTTGGAATTACTGTAAAATTTGCAACACCTGAAACTGTAAAGGCAATACCAAATAGATTATTACAAATCCAATTTTTAGATCCTAAATATACACTTAATGGAAGCATTGAAATAAGTAATGATATGAAATTCAATTTAGTTAATTTAATATCTATTTCTTTGCTTGTCAATATTAGATTTAAATTGATCTTCTTGTCTATCACTATTTTAGTAGAATATTCAATAGGGAATAATCTTTCTATAGCATCTTCTATAATTCCCATTAAACATAAGACCTTTAATTTTATTGAATTTCATTACTCCTACTGCTGAGAAAAATAAAGTTATGGCAGTCTTGAGAATTGCTTCATCTAAATATTTTAACAAAAGATAAAGTCCAAATAAATAGGCAGATAAATATATTGGAAATTGTAAAGCATCCTTTTATGTCATTTTTTCTTCTGATTATTTTTCTTCCTTTTCCAATTTATTATTTTCTACCCTTAAATTGAATATATACATTTGTTAAATTTTATTTTAGAAGTTGCCATAGCTCCAATATAGAGGCAAGCCAAAGATTAAACAACTAATTAAACACCTGCAGGAACCTCTGTAAGTAGTGTTATCACATGGATAAACACTAAACTTGCCAAAGACAAGTACACATATTATGGTCTTAAGAAATAGGTTAGAGGTTTAAACTCTTAAGTAGGAGCCATTGTTTTACACGTATTAAAAAATAATTTTATTATATGCTTACAAAATAATTCCAATTATTGAGAAGTGTGGCATTCTTTTCAAGAGTTAAAGGAGGTTTAGATAGTGAATTTTATGTTAGAAAATCCCATAAATTCTTACATTCAATCTACAAAAGAGAATCACCAATCGAAAATGCATAGTAAATTGTAAAAGATTTTAAATTGACCTTTGGATAAAGGTATTCTTTTATTTATTAAAATCATTTAAGATATTAACATGGATTTGAACCTGAAGAAATGAAAGAAGCCAGTCCATTAGTTCAAAAAGCATTTGGACTTAATAATGCTACTGATGGCTAAATTGTTGCATATCGAATTTAATAAGCAATTAAAAAATATTAGAAATGGCCATTAGATACTGCTAGTGCATTAGTAAAAGCTGCTGTATTAAATGAAAGAGTCATTTCATTGATGAATCATATGGAAAAAAATAGGTAAGACAAATATTGTGCTTTGACACTTACAAAATTATTGGCTGATAGAAGAAAGGCTATGTATTATTTGAGAACTCATGATTATTAAGGATTCCTTTGGTTAGTTGCTGATTATGGTTTGAAAGATCTGAAATACCATAATCATGGTTACTTAAGACATAGACATATTGCTGCCACAAAAACCAAAAGATACACTAGAAAAGATACAAATAGATCAAGATGGGCATTATGAGATATTAATATTAGTATTTTATGAAATTAAATAAGCATAATCGATTTGTTTTATTTTTAATAATATAATTTACTCTATGTTTATGTTTTAGGTTCTCAAAATGTTATGATATCATTACTTGTAAAATCAACAATATTCTTTTGTATAATCAATTATTTTTGGGTATAATAAAATTTCTCTTTAATAACTAGACTATTTTCTTTAACAAAGATTTCAGCAGTTATTATCATTTATTCTATATCTTTAAGTTAAACATATGTATCTAAATCATCTATACATTTGTAGAATTCCATCTTCCCTTTAGATCCAAATAAAATTTACTTATTTATTGTTTTAGCTATAATCCATTTAGTCATCTTTGAATCCTCTACACATAAGATATTACTTTAATTTCCTGAAAAATAGTGAATTGGAAAAGGCTAAGATTAACCCAAATTTGAATTATCATATATTATATTTAGTTTTTTCCACTAAAATTAAAAACTATCTATTAAAGTAGTCATTTAATAAGCATATAATTAATATATGTTTACAATAGGTGTATTATAACAGTTAATTTTATTGTTATAATCTCCTGGCAAATAAATATATTGATATGGTTATTAATTGGATGATAATACAAGCATATAAGGCCAAGGGACAAATGAACCTTTAGCAAAAAGAATCTCCTTTGATAATATATATGAATGAAATCCTGATTAAGACACCAAATCCAATTTTATTATCTCCATAATGTTACATATCTGTGGATCACTATTTTAAATTAAATAGATTGTACTTTGAAAATTCTCCACCAATTATCATAAAATCGGTTCCTGATATAGGTGAATTTTAAACAACACATGGACCTCTTCGATTTTTTACTAGATCTGATATTCTCTATTAGTCTCGAATGATAGATTTTTGTTTTTTCAATATTTAATCCTCAAATTAATCTACATTTTTATTCCTCTATAATATCCTCACAATTGGGCCATCAAAACATTATATCTCCAAAATTATATCACTTTCTAATGAATGGATATAAATCATAGTTTTATTTATATCATATTGATTGTTTTGGATTATTATCTTTTTGACCTATAAACTAGCCTTGTTGTGACAATCAATCAATAAAATATCATTAACATAATTATTTAGAAGTATTCTTTAGCTGATTGCTTAATATAATAATTGAATACCATTGAATTTCATATTAATCTTCTTTAATGTCACTATAATATAAATAATACTGATGTTTTTGAACATTATCTTATTACAAAAGCACCACTAAATTATGAGAATAATCAACATATAATAATGAATTAATTAGGAATTATAACTTGATTTGATCATAATATAAGTGTATTTCTCTGTAAATTTAATTCTTGTTCAAAATCATTAATGTTGATTCTTATAAAAATTCTTCAGACTATGTTACTTTATTGTTTAATAGGAGATTTCTTAATTCTCTCTAATACTTATTTAACAATATTAGTTCCAGTTTGACTTATATTTAAATATTAATAAATTTCTCTAACCAAATAATATACTTATTTATATCCTAAATTTTACATGTATCTATATCAAAATTAACTTTTTTTTAAATTTTATTACCTATGGCTCCTTATTAGATACAATTTAAAAACCTAACCATATGTTAATTTTCACCCTTTGTTTACTATTTAGATTCCATAGGAAATGCATTTTCTTAGTCTAAAAGTATTAAATGAATAAACAATTTATCTGAAGCCATTTTACAAAATTTCTCTATTACTCTTCGCAAACAATCATCATCAAACCTTATATATCTTTCTGAGGACTATATATATAAAAATAATAAATTTACTGTTGCATTAAGAGATTTTGTTATTGATAATATGAATAAATTTGATCTAATATTTTTAATCACTTTTTTTATATGAAATCTATATATTAATTTAAATTATTCCCATGAAAACATATGATTCTCTCCATAGTTAAAATATATATTAAGAAAATTCTTTTCTTAAAGCTAACCACAATTTAATTTGCTTTATTTTTAATAGTATTTAAACTCCTTGAAATTCACATACAAATAATTTAATTTCCCGTCAAATTCGTGTTAATATGTATTATCACAATGATCTAATCCTGATAAGTTAATAAATATAATCTTTTAATCTATATATTAATATATAAAAACTTGAATTCTAATTAGCTTAACATGCGGCTAAAAAACATTAATTATACTTTGAACTCTTATTTTATATGTCAAATAGTAACATATTCCCTAATGATTATTTCATTTACTAGAAAAATTATGAACATTTTACTAATGTTTGTGTTTCTGTAATTTGTTCAAAAAGTCTCTAAGCATTTTCTGATTCACAATAAGCCTAAGAATTAGTACCCTTTAAATAGATTTATTGTTATTTATTTTTATTACTAAAATATAGTTTTTTTAAAGAGTATTGTGAAGATTATGATATTTTTCTTTCCCCAGATGTTTCTATTTAATTTTACATATTTTCCAATAGTATTGACAAACTATCTATAATTTATGGTGTAAGATGTTATTCTTTATCACCTATAGCAATTGACAATGCATAAGTTGAATTATCAAATATTTTGCCTATGCCTTCTTTCTTTTGTTATTGCTATTTTATTATAATTTGGTTACTTCAGAATAATTTTATTATTTTAAGTCAGAGATATATGGATTCATGGCAAATAAAGTAATTAAATTTAATATAAAGTAATGATAAACATAGTCATGATGATAACTGAAACAAACTATAAGACAACTTATTTTAGAATACTCATTGTTGTATTTTCATCAATCATTTTTATTGTCTCAATTCATTGTAAGTAAATTCCTCGTTAAAAATTTAAGATATCTAAACCAGGAATCAGGCTGAAAATAATCCTGATTTCGTAAACTTTGACTCAGTTTATATAAATATCAAACTAATCAATTCTCATAATGGTAGAATCTAAGGGTTACTACTAATATATTTCACGTTAAAAAGTATTTACATCATATATTCTCTTTAGAAAGACTTTAGTTTCATTCTAAAGATAGAAAAGGAGTATATGAATTTTGTTATTTATTCTGTGATAACAAAAGGATTAAAAATAAAATTCATATTACATTTAAAGGTTTGTTAGGAATTTGAAAAATTGAAAAACTTCTATAATTTACTACTTTCTAAGTATTTAAACGTCAACATAACTAATCTATGTAGAAGTTTATTCAATAGAATAAAATTATATTCTACTTACCTCCTATAAATTTATGTTTTGTTTAAAATTTCAAGTGCAATTAATTAATCTTGGTTGAATTTAAATTAAAATTACTATAGATTTAATTTATTGCATTAATTAATCGTATTAACTGTATATATGAGTTAAGAAAGAATAAAAATAAAGTGTTTAACAAACTAAAAATTAATGTATAATTTACCTAAACTAATATATATTGACTATAGAACTTTAGTAAATCTATCCCCTCTTCTGAAAATGCTTTATTTACTTTTTTTTTGACATAAAGCTAAATTTTGTAATTTTGTAATTTCATAATTTGTCAAAATCATCATTCTTTATTCATAAAATCATCAATAATTTGATTTCTTTGTTGTGTTAGTGTATGTGTGATTTGAATATGAAAATAGTAATAAGAAATTTTAATACAAATTATTAAACATTTATGTTAATTTTGGTTAATTAATATGATAATAAAAAATGTGAATAACATTTATATTAATTTCAATTTAATAAATGATTTTATTTTCTTTTTTGGATTTGTAATTTATAAATAAATCAATTCTTTTGACAATAAAAAATCTGAATTGTATATCAACATTTGATACATCTAATATTGAGACTTGTTATTAAATTGTTTAAACAAACACAGTTGATTTAAATTTGTAAAATTAATACTTTGATTTTATTATTAATAATCAAATAAAGTTTTAGTTCTCTCTAACATTTAGTAATATAATATGGCGAAGTAGTTTTTTGAGAAAAAAAAAAAATCAAATTTTATACATAAAATTCAATTGTAGTGTTTGTATTTACCAATTTATAATCAGATTTTATATATAATTTTTGGTTTTTATTTTGGCAATATTTGCAAATGTAAAAAAGACTTCAAGTTTCAATATATAAAAATGATATTTACAATGGAATATAAAAATATTTATTGTTTAACTTTATTTGAGTAAAACTTTTAGAAAGTTCTAATTCAATTTAGAATGATAACCCAATACATTTTATATCAACACAATCTAAACCTTCATTTTTAATAAAAAATCAATGAAAAATTGTATATTTTTATATAAATCATACTTAAAATCTAATTTGATATACAATATATTTCGCTGTGTAATTAGAATTGAGCATATTTTATTATTTTGCTCTGTAGTTTATTTTAGAATATTTTAATCAACTTGAATTCTATTATATCCTACAACTATTCCTAGTGGAATTTCATATGATCTTTGATATAATTTAAAATAATATATCAATCCAATCCTACAAAAATATATATAATTTATTAAGATGGAAAACATTCTGTAATAATTTATATAAAATACTCATGTGTAATAAGGATCTTAAGCAGATTTTTTACGAAGAAAGAAATCTCGTGCATAATCTCTTGGATTTTTCATTTTACTTTGCAAAAACTAATGATCTTCAGAATTCTGTATTATATAATATAATATATTACTTTAGAAAGAGATTTTCTTCTTTTAAAGAAATCATATTGGAATTCTTCTTCTTCAGTATTACTACTAAGTTCTGAAGAAGAATTTGTTGGTTATAAATCAAATTAAGGTCTGGATTATGATTTTACATCCTTTATAATTTTATCTATCATTCCTTTTTAACATTTGCATTTTCCTTAAATCATCTCTAAAGATTATTTTAAAGCTAATAGAGAATTCTCATTATCAATCTTCTATTTTACTAATAGTTCTTCTAACCATTAATTTTTTTAACTTAATTAAGAAATCTCACTCTAGAATTCTTTTTACATTGATTTAACTTTATTTTTCATATCATGTTCTCTTTATTTGTAACGATTCAACTCATTTGCTAACAATCTATTTGAAATATTGAGTTCCTTAAGCTTTTTCTCAAATTAAGGATTTTTTTTTATTCCAGGTCTGAAATGAAGTTCTGATTATTTGTGATATTCTATTGCATTTTCTACAAATTTTAAAAATTCAGATTCAGTTGACTTGGTTTCTCTTTAAACTGAATCCTTCATAAAATCACTATCACTTTTAGAATTACTCAACTTAAAAAATTAATCAAACAATTTTTCTCCTTCTAATTCTTCCAAATCTGTAATTGGAGTACCTTACCTATAATTATTTTATAAAGAAGATATTGCTCTTTGATGTTTCTATGATTCAATAGGATTATGTTAAAACATCATTTAATCAAGATTATCTTAACGTAATCCAAATGACTATTAATCATTTGGAGTTCTCATTTATCTGAGTTCTCTAGAATTGATTAACTGTTAAATATACTTGCATAATTAATTGTTTGCTTTCCTGACAGTTAACTAAGTGACATTTTAATTAAAATAATGAATAAATCCTAGATACAATATTTATTCATCTCATGAAAGTAATTATTTAAAGAAAGAAATTTATAGATTTCTATATTTAGACTTATTATCATAAAAGTATTTTGAAAAAAAAAGTTTTATATTAAAAATAGAACCCAAAAAAATTCACTTATTTAACAATTATTTATTACAAATGAATTTATGGAATTAGAATATAAAAATAATTATTATTAAGGTGAAATTTAATAAAGGAATCAATATATTCAAAATTGCTCATCTAACTAATAATAAAATGATTTTAAGGTTTCTATATTACTATTCAAATGAAGTTAGTTTTAAAAGTAATCATTAAATTTTAGATGATTGTCTCTATTAGAATATATAAGAGAATTTAAATTCTATATAAAAGATTGATAGTTTATTCTTGATCATACAATTAATCTAAAACCTTACATCTATTATACATATAAGAATATTATGGAGAATATTTAAATTTTGAGTAATTTTAAAAATAGAAATATATCATTTAAATATAGATACTAAAATAAGGAAATTGGATGAAGTAGGTAGATATTTTATAATGATGGGAATTTAAATAGAATTTGAATAAATAATGCATAAGAATAATCAACCAATTGGAAAACATATGATATATAGATAATGACTTACATCATCTAATTCAATAGATTACGTAAGATGATAATGAAAGTGTGATTGAGACATTGAGTTTATAAAAATAATGAAATTACTCATATTAGCAATCTCTCTCTTTATCGTTTATAGTGGTAGATTAACTGCAGATATTTATGTTGAATCTCTTTGTCCTTATTGCATGATGTTTATTAAAGATTCTCTTTAAACTGCAATTACAACTCCAGATATTGAAAAAATGGTTAATATAAGATTGATTCCATATGGAAATACAAAGAGAAAAGTTGTAGATGGAAAATGGGTATTCACTTGTCAACATGGGGAAGCTGAGTGTTATGGAGATTTGATTGAATTATGTGCTTAAGATAGTATTGTAAAAGCATTGGGAGTTGTAGCTGCAGAAATTCCTAAAGTAGGAGTTGTCCATTGCATAGAAAATTATATTTAAAAACCTTATACAAATAATTCATTTGTTGAAGCTGCATAGTATTGTTAATCATATTATCCTTATGAAGCAAATGAGGTCATTGATTGTGCAAGTGTATTATTTTAATTAAATATCTAGAGTTCTTATGGAGAATTATTACATTTAATTGCTGCTGATGAAACTGATAATCTAGTTCCAAAACATAAAGGAGTTCCTTGGGCAGTAGCTAATAAACAATATACTGAAGAGACTGGAGATGAGATTATAAATAATTTGCTTAGATGGGCATGTCAAAATTATGATGGAGAAAAAATTGCAGCTTGTTAAACCTAATAAGAATGATTTAATTATAAATATAGATAATTATTTAAACTAAACTGTTCTCTCTTTTAATCTATTATTGATTGACTAAAGTTCTAAATTATTATATTTGAATTTCTAATTAGTTTATCAATATGCAATGTATTAACAATTTTGTTCATTTTAGAATATTGTATATAATATAAATAAGAATGAACTTAGGATTTTGATACTAGAAGATATTTTGGATTATATTATTATAAAAATATCAGGAATTTTGTATTTTATTCAGTTCGGCCTTAAGGGACAATGATAATAATTATTACATTGCAGCTTCTAAGACAAGTTCTAAATATAAACATCCTTGTACCTCCATCAGAATCAGCAAGAGTTGATGATTGATGCAATCCATATAAATTATTTAATTTTAAGGCAGTCAATGTTGAGCATAATCTAAATTAGCTATTTACAGATTAATTAACTCTAAAAATTAAACTATTGCATTTTACAATCTTATTGCAATCTTAATTTATTAAGTTTGAACTGTTGAAAAGCTAACAAATTATTTTGCAAAAGCAAAGAATCCCCGCATGTTAAATTTAATTATTTAAATAAATTTAATGTTAAACACTAAACAAATGAATAATTTTTGAATTTCAACTTTAAGATAAATAATTCTTATTCTTTTTTGTTCCAATATGGGGTATATACAAGTTCAAGTAGATCTATAAATTTTTAATTTAATTCTAATTTATATTCTTAATTATTACCTGTAATATTTATAATAGATCAATAAGTATAATAGCAATTCTATATAAATAGCCTCAATTATAATCTAAATCTAAATTATTGACTCTCAATATATAGTTTTGTAAGAATATAAAATTGGATATATTTAACTTTAGAGAATTGTATCTGATTAAAGTTTCTTCCTTTGAGTCAATCACAGAATTATAATCATCGACAAAAAAATTACATAATTGGATTATGGATCTATTTAAGAAAGAACATAATTGATATAAAAGTATTTAAATTTTAGATCCTATTATAGGCATCCAGGTTATACAAAATTAAGAACAATAAGATATACTAGAATAAAACCTGAAGTCTTCTAATACTATAGTAAATAATTTCTTGGAACCAACATATATCTACTTAATAAGATATGAATAACTCATTCCCTTTCCAACCTTTAAAAAAATAAACTGAATACCATTTAAGAATCAATAATTTCTAATTACTTGAATAAACATCTACAAAACTATTATAATTTAGATAAAAGAGAGTAGTTTGAAGTTATTATAATTATTAAATTTAAACTAAGTTAAGTAAATTATATAAATCAATACAATTTTGTATCTTTATTATAAAGAATATTGAAATTAAAATTTTTCACCTATAATTCATTACTATTGAGATTTTTATAATTTTTTATATATTTTTCATTAAGTTTATCTATATATATTGTATAATCATATCATTTTTTGTTTTGTAATTTCTTATAGTCTTCGATTTTCTTAAGTTAATAGTTCTACTTTTTCTTCCAGATTCTTCATTTTATTTTGATCTAAATCTACCATTTGTGTCATATATTTGATCTATTATTATAATTCAAACTAGAGTTTGTGATCCTTTTAACTGATAATTATAGTTTATACTTAGATTTCGGATTTTCAATATTATTAGCAAGTAATTGTTATTGCAAAGTTGAGTTTTCACTTTATAAATATTCAATTGTACTTTTTAATTATTGGTTCTCTAAATATAATTTTTTGCCTTTCTTTTACATATCAGTAATTCTTTTTTCTTCTCTTATTATAATAATGATTATTACTAATATGATTTAACTTTATTTTATAATAAATAACATTTTGTTTTGTATTTATCAAGTTCAATTTAATCATATTGTTCTTTACTTTACAATAAAATCTTATTTTCATTTTATAATAAAGCAATTTATTTTTCAAGCTCTTAGATTTACATTGTATATTGTATTTCCGATAATTATGATTTCTATTAATATATTTAAATAATCTTACATTATATAGCTTTTCATTTTCCATGTATCTTAAGATAGTTTGATTCAATTTATTATTTTCATTAATTTAATGAGTGCTCATCTTTTCTAATTATGCAATTCTCTATTTAAGAAATGTTATTTCATCATTTTTAATTGTAGATGTGGCATTTAAAGTATTTTCTTTTTCTTTTAAAGTTTGATTTTATTATGTGTTATTTTTTCTACATTACATAAAATAATTTGGAATTTCAAATGGGGCATTAATTTGTTTTGAACAATTAGTTCTTAATATTGATTATGAAGTTGATCTATATTAGGAGGTAGGTTGTGGCTAAAATACAACAGGTCTTAATTTCTCATATAAAGAATCCATATAAAAATTTAACGTATTTATTTATAATAATAATAATTAATTAAATTGTTTCAATCAATTTTGATATATCTAGCATTCATTACTGCAGGCAATATTTCCTTATTAACTATAAAATCAGGGTCTCGATATAGATATAAAAGTTACATATCCATAATTACTGGAAATACATGTTCCATTTTTTATATACTTTTTTAATAAACATCTTTTGGTCTTGAAATAGTTGCAATATCAATTTCTTTTGATATACGTAATCCATAAATATTAGGATGTTAAATTAATACTTTTCTACCACAAGGTAACAAATCAATTGATCTATTGTTTAATTATGATTTACATTAATAGTCTTTAATATTGATTTGATACAGATTTCATTGAACGAAGAGTAATGCCCAAGAGACCCAAATAGAAAAGAATTCCAAAAAATCTTCTATCTTAGTAATTATATAATTTCTTAGTGCTATAATATGTGAGATAGCCTCCAAAGGCAGAAATCAAAATGTAATAATTTCTGAATCTGTTAAAAATTTAACTTTGATAAAGAGAGCATCGACCCTAAAATGAATAAAATAATTATACATTATAGAAATTTAATGGGTTTTTTGGGTGATATAACAATTCAGTGTCAGACCAAACATCTTTTGATTGTTAAGTACAATTATAGATAATTTTAGAGATGTTTCTTAATGTTTTTGAAAACATTAATAAATATTATTTCTTCCTTAAATTAAAATTTATATATTAATTTTCAATGAATAAAACCTCATTTATATTTATAAATACTATTAGTATGATGAGATTAATTAAATTTAATAATTATATATTAAACATGTCAAGTCTAAAGTCTTCATTTACAGTAGGAATATTTTAGTCTTTAAGTTTTTGTGGTCTAAGATAAAAAATTTTAAAAAATATTGCCTTTTAACCACCAAAAGTTAGTTATTCATTGAAACCGAGATTAGATGATTAGATGACTAAGAGTACTTTAACAAATGGTTCATCACTACAAGTTATTGACTCAGAAAATGATATTCGATAGAAATCTAAATCCTATGATGATGAAAATATTCATTAATTGGGCCTGTTAGATTTAGCAGAGGAACTTATGTAGTTTACAAGTGATTCTTTAAGTCCAATGAGAGAAAAGTAAAGATAATAATAAAAAGAATAGAATATCTGAACCTCCTTATGACTTTTATTTAATTGATGAACATTGTTAAGAGATTCCAATTCCAAAATAAGAAAACTTAGAACTGACTGGGTATTTCTTAAAAGGAAGAAAAGGACATCGAATTGCAACTTTATATATAAAGTGTTTATTTCCAATGAGTGATTATGTGATGTTGTTCAGTCATGGAAATGCCAGTGATCTGGGTTTCATGATTGATACATTAATTGGTAATAATTATAATTAAATTCTTTAAGATCTTTGCAACAATTTGAGAATAAACATATTTGCATATGAATATTCAGGCTACGGACTATCCTAAGGGAAATGTACAGATCTTAATATCATAAACAATATTTAGGTGGCTTATGATTTCTTGGTTTCATAACTGAGATTTGATCCAACCAAAATAATTGTTTATGGTTATAGTATTGGATCAGGACCAAGTGTCATGTTAGTATCTGATTTTGAATTCCCAGTTGGTGGATTAGTAGTTCATTCAGGTTTGAGTTCAGGGTTGAGAGTAGTAAACAGTAAATTAAAAACTACACCTTTTTATGATATTTTTCCAAATGTTGATAGAATAAAGGATGTCACATGTCCTGTATTTATAATGCATGGTAAAGAGGATGAAATTATTGATTTGCATCATGCAAAATTATTATCTAATAATTGTTAAAGATTGTATGAATATTGGGAAGTTGAAAATATTGGACATTAAGGAATTGATACAAATGATGAACATCGCAAAAGTTATTTCTATAAATTAAGGGATTTCATTAAATGTATATTTAGAATTTATAAAATCAGTAATTCAAAAGGAGAATTAAACAATAAAAGAATTAAGACAGAGAAATACCGCTAGTCCTAAATAAAATGGGTAGTATAACCATTATTATGATAATAAAATAAGAGAGTTCCATTTAAATTGCAAGAAGGTTGAAGATTCTGATTCACCTCCAAAAAAAATTCGTTGATTTTTGTTATAATCAAAATTTTTGAATATAATTTATTTTGTTTATGAATAAATTAAATTATAAGTTAGTTAATTATAAAAATATATTATTATTTTTATCAATATCTATGATGTGATTTTATTAGGTACTATTGTAAATGTGTTAGGTTTTGTATGTTAATTATAATAGTTAAATTATTGATTCACTAATATTTAAATTATTTAATATCATAGATATACTCATTTTATTAGTAGAAATACATCTATCTCTAAATGAAGGCTGATATCTATATTTATTGTATCTATTGAACATAAATATTATTTTGTTTTTGGGTAGATCGATTTTATTCTATTGTCTAACATTATGATATTTATACCATCAAAAATTAAGGATCTCTCCTTTTTATTAAATAAATATTGAGATAAATCAATTTAAATTGGGATTGAATGATCTTTAAATATAATTTTTATTTAATTTCTTTAACCAACATTTTGTAATTGTTGATTTAACAAATCATAATTTTATTAACCAAAGTAAGTCTCTTGTTTCATTATGATCTTAATTGGTGTAATATAAGGTCTTGATTCCTTAGTAATTATTAAACAGTTTCTTAGTTTATTCATGTGAGACGACTTAATCTATCTTTGAAGTATTATAAAATGCAAGGATTTTTATAAGTTTTATATTATTCAAACTAGAGATAATATTAAAATATGATTATCAATTGATCTCATTCACAGTAGAACTGCATTGATTTTTATTTCATTTGAAATATATAAGGATTAGAAAGTTCAATATGGAATTTGGAATTTTTGTTCATTTTAGATGCCATTTACACTACCATCTCAAATAGAAAAATTTGAATACATCTTACAAACAAATAAAGGGACTATCAAGAACCAAGCACTTTACAGAACATTTTGAGATTACTGCAAATAAAGCAAAGAAACTACATAACCCATAGATATACTTAAGGCTTTTAATCTACATTCATTAGATAAATGTAAATATATGATGCAAATATCACTTGAAATAATACCTTAAAATAGAAATGCTTTTATCCTTTGTTTATAATAATTCACTAAATCGAAACCATTTCAAGTCTATTTTTAAATCTAAATAGATCCTAGATGATTGATCAATAGTAATATATACCCACATTATATTATAAATATTCTGCTTTTAGTGGTCTAATGATTTTAACACAAATTTAGTTAATTCCATTTTGAAAATATTTCATTAATATTTTTTATACTGTTAGATAATGATATCATAACAACTCCACAAATAATAACTCTAATTTCAACATTAACAAATCACTCCAACATTGCATTTGAAAGGAATTTTATAAGAATTGCCCAAAGAAACTCTATTCCAAAAATACATGAAAAGTAGACTCAATAAGAAATAGAATCAGAATGTAAATAAATCACCTGAGTTACTACCTTTGTAGCCTAAGAATATAATTAACCAAACAACTTATGTAATCAAGAATAAATAATGCTCTCTGAAAAATAAAGTCAAGAAATATTTGACCGAAGTTGATAGTATTAGTACAACCAAAGTAGTCTAAAGAAGAAATCCATTTATCAAAAAAAAAAAGAGTGAAAATTGGAATGATCTTGATGGCTGGAATGTAATTGATGAAACCTTTTATTAATGATCAACTTCATACTAATACTTATATGTTTACAATTATATGTAATCTTTTTACTTTGAAATCTATTAACAAATATACAATTCGTATTTATAAATTCAAAGAAGGATTATTTACTATTCCAGTTTACTTCTTTCTATTTCTTTATTAATTCATTAAGTAACCAGAAATTCTAAATCTTCATAATTTATTAGTTATATACATTTTTTTTGAAAAATAATTATAGACATCAATGGGAAATATTTGTCGATAAAATCCAATTATTGATAAAGAAAACAATGAAGTCAACACATCCTAACCTCCAGCTGTTCAATAAACAGTACCTCCAAAACCAGAAGAAGTGAAGACTGATGTCCCTTAGAAGCTAATTTAGCAAGAGAAATAAGCAGAATAAAACATATAGGATGATTAACCGAAACAAGAAAATGAAGTATAATAACAAAATAATTTTATGTTAGCCCAAAAGAAAGGAATAAAAAAAGATGGCTAAAATTGCTGCTGTTATAGATTAAGAAGTCATATACGAAAATGTATAAAAGTAAGAAAAATTCAAAAGTCCCTTTGATTATCAATTATTATTGAATGCTTTTGGAAATAGTTTTATTTTTGGTTAATTGTAACCTGAAGACAAGTATGATCAAATTTTATGTTAAGAGTTAAAGTCATTGATACTATGTTTTATTGCACTGTTCATGATGGTGAAATGGTTTTTAAGTAAGGAGATAAAGCAAGTTCCTACTTTTTGATAGAGAGAGGCTAATGCTAAATCATAATCAATAATGAAGTTAAGAAAACACTCAAATCAGGTGAAGCCTTTGGAGAATTAGCATTACTTTACAATGCTCCCAGATCAGCATCTGTCAAAGCTGTAGGAGGTATATCATTATAATAATGAATCATAGACTGTGCATTCTGGGCTATTGATAGAAATACTGTAAGAAAGGCTATTGAATCAATATCTTAACGAGATTACGAACAGAATAAAGAATTTATAAATAAAGTATAATTTTTTGGTAATCTATTATTTGCATTTGTAGAATCATTAACCGATGAATAAAAATCAGCAATACCTTCTGCTTTGATTAATTTGAACTTTAAAGCAGGTGAAATTATAGTCAATGAAGGTGATTAAGCTGATTCTTTTTTCATCATAAAGAAAGGAGAAATCTAGATATCTAGAGGAGGCAAGGAATTAAGAATAATGAAGGCAGGAGATTCCTTAGGAGAATAAGCACTATAATCAAATTCTGTAAGAGGAGCTACTGCTAAAGCCATTAAAGAAGATGTTGTAGTTTTAGCATTAGCAAGAGATGATTTGACAAGAATTCTAGGAGATAAAATTTAATTTATTATGTATAGTAATTTAGAGAGATGGGCATTTGAAAGACATGCTATACTTAATAAATTAACCAAATTATAAGTTGAAAGAATTATTAGTAATATGTAACAAATTTAAAAGAAGGCAGAAGATTGTATCATTGAAAAAGGGTAAGCTTGTAGAGAAATTCTTATTGTATTACAAGGTTCAATAAAATATGGAAAAGAAGTTTTCGAAAAAGGATAAATGTTTGGTGATAAATTTTTAGATCAAGGGGAAAATGTAAAATTGGGAGAACCTGTTATAATGAAGGATGATGGAATGATTGCTCTTATTACATTTAAGCAATTCTTTGAAATTATTGGAGGCTCTTTAGAGTAGATCTTTGCTAAAAATGAAAAAGCTCATGATAGATTTATTAAGAAAGAAGATGGACAAAAATAAGATATTTATAAGCATTTTGAATTAGATTAATTGATATCTGTTAAAAAATTAGGTTAAGGATAATTTGGTAACGTTTACTTAGTTTATAATAAATTGGATAAAAAAACATATGCTCTCAAATGCATTTCGAAAGCTTAAATAATTGAATAGAATCTTGAAAAACATTTAGCTTAAGAAAAGATTGCTTTGGAGACTGTTAATTTTCCATTGATTATGCATTTTGCAAGAAGTTTCAAAGACAACACATACATTTATTTCTTAGAAGAATACATTAGAGGAATGGAATTATTTGATGTTATCAGAGATATTGGATTGCTTAACACTTATGACTCTTAATTCTATATTGGGTCCTTGATATTATGTATGGAATATTTACATCTCAATAATATTATTTATAGAGACATTAAACCTGAGAATATCATGATAGATGAAAAAGTATTTTGATTATTAATATAAATTAGGGATTTATGAAATTAATTGATTTAGGAACTGCTAAAAATTTAAAAAACAAAAATGGTAGAACTTATACTATTATTGGCACTCCACATTATATGGCTCCTGAGATTTTAACAGGAAAAGGATATACCTATTCAGTAGATTTATGGTCTATTGGTATATGTCTTTATGAATTTATGTGTGGTAATGTACCCTATGCTGAAGATGCAGACGATCCGTAATTTATTTAAAATAAATACTTAGTTATGAGATATATGAAGAAATTTAAAAGAAATAATTGGCATTTCCTTCAGTTTTAAAAGACAGAAAAGCCAAAAAATTAATAGAACAATTATTAAGTAAAACTCCTGAATTAAGGCTTGGTTCATCGTATGCTAGTCTAAAAAATAACACTTTTTTTGAAAGATTTGATTATGTAAATATATTATTAACAAAATTTAGGACAGTTTGATAAATAGAGAATTGAAACCTCCCTATTTACCCCCTAAAAATAAATTACATAGTGATAAAGACATATAGAAAGCAATATAAGTAGGAAAATTAATCTCTGAAGAAATTAAAGTATAAAAATTGATTAAATTAGAATGACCCTGCTACTGCGTCAAATGTATATAAGCCAGAAAAAGCACGTGATCCGAATTGGGATAAGGAGTATTGATTTTCGAATTGTCTTTTAAATAATAATTTATAAACTTAAATTAGTTAGTTAGATAATAGTATAATATCAATTGTTCCATTTAAGCAGTTTCCCATCAACCCATTCTCCTTCTTTCAAAACTCTGTTAGTTCCCTTATATTATCCCTTTCCGTGTTATTTACCATCTTTCCACTATCCTTTATATACTCTTCCATCTGGCCAATAGAATTCTCCATAGCCTTCCTTCTTATCATTTACATAGCCACCAACATATCGTCTATATAAGTTTACAAAAATATAATTACCTTCCATCTGACCAACTAAAGACTCCATTACCATCCATTTAATTATCTTTCCAATCTCCTTCATATTCTCTATTATCAGCCCATATGTAATGTCCTTTACCATGGATATTGTTATTAATGAATTCTCCAACATATGAACTACCATCTGGCCAACTGAATTTTCCAAGTCCATGTTTCATTCCATTTGTATAAGTTCCTTCAAACATAGAACCATCAGCCCACTTTTCTAATCCATTTCCATGTTATTAATCTTCATACCATTCACCTCTATAAAAAGCTCCATCTTTATGACTATATACACCAAAACCATGAGCTTTATCATTTAACCATTTGCCTTCATAAAGATCTCCATCTGAATGAATCAGTCTTCCTTCTCCATTTGCCTTGTCTTGTAACCAATATCCTTCATAAATTGAACCATCAGCCCAAAATTACTTTCCTCTTCCATGTCTAAATCCATTTTTCCATTATCCATAATAAAAGACACTAGGTTCTATTTCAACTGGTCCATAGAAAGGTAATGATTTAAATTCAAACGGTTCATTTTGATCATAATTAAATGGTTATAACTAATCAATTAATGGTTTAGTAAAAGTATTGGTAAAATCAGGAATTGAGTCTAATTTCTTTAAGTCTTATCTACAATTATTATATTATTATATACCTAATATGCTATTATACTATAAAACTAGAATTCTAAGATTTAACAGTACTCTATGATAATTTACTTTTCTAAGTCAATTATTGAACATTTTCTTAATCTTCTAAGTTTGGTTTATTCTTAAAAGGTCTCATTTATTCTCCTGCATGTTCATAAGTTGATGGATCGTCACATGTAGCACAATTTCCCATAGAAATTAAAAATAACAGCAAAAAATATTAATTAAAATAATATGAGTACGGAAATTGATATAAATAAGCTTAAAGCAGAGATAAAAAATGATAAATAAAGAAGATTAATTCTCTTTGGGATATTTGCAACTGGATTGATAGGTCTTTATATCCTTGTACATTTCTCTCCACATTTAACATAGTAAGCAGATTCATTTATTAATAGAGAAGAGAGAAAGATTGTTTATAGAATTCCAAAATATCCTCATCATATAGCAGAATTGTTAAATGTTATAAATAGATATACAGAAAATAATTAATTCTACGTTTTATTTGCTTTCATCTACCTTTATGTATTTATGTAAAGTTTTGCAATCCCTGGACCTGTATTTTTGAGTTTGCTTTCAGGTAATAAAATTATTTAATTCTAAAAGGGCAATTATTTGGTCCAATTCCAGCATTTCTATTGGTGTGTTTCTGTGCTACAACAGGTGCTAGTTTATGTTATGGATTGTCTTATTCATTGGCAAGAGGATTAGTGTTAAATAGATTTCCAAATTAAATAGTGAAATTCAACAAAAAGATTCATTAGAATAGGGATAGTCTATTTTTTTATATGCTGTTTTTAAGATTTACTCCCTTAATTCCTAATGTCTCAATTAATGTTTCAGGACCTATTGTTGGGCTTCCATTTAAATATTTCTTCTTTGGCACTTTATTTGGTAATTAATCATTTAAACATTAGGATTAATGCCTGGAAATCTCATCCATATTAGAACAGGATTATTGATTTAAGAATTAAATGATTTTTCTACAAGTTATCAAGTAAATTAATCTAATAACTAATTTTTAGGCTATATTGTCATTGATAGGTTTATCTTTGATTGCTCTTCTACCTACATTCTTTAAAAAGAAGTTGCAAGAATTGGATGAGAAGGGACTAAGTAAATCAAAAAATGAATGATCATTTGTTTAATAAAAAAATAAGTTATTGTTATTTCATTTTTATAAAAGACCACACTACTTTTAGAAATTAGATAAGATCATAAAATTCATTTAACACTCCCCTTTTTTGTACATAAGGATTTATTAATAATTAAATTTTGAAAACATTACAATTTTCAGTTATTTCTTTTACAATTTTAGTTTCACATTATTTTAGGTTTCTTATAAAATAAATACTCAACTTAATATATATTATATTAACTTTCTAAAATATTAAATCTTAATATTATTAATTCTAGATTATAAATACTTGAAGAGGATTGAATTAACTTTTCTGATAATATATCTTAATTGATTCTAAATAAAGTATATAAATTTTACTTAAATTTTTCATTTAATTAAAAATTGAATTAACAGTATTCTGTGGTATATTATTTCATTTTTGATAAATCTTAGCCATTAAGATTGATTATGAACAAAAAATTATAAGATCCTAGGATGATTTTTATTAGCTAATTTAGATTTGATTAAGAGTGCAATTTATCAATAGATTATAAGAAAATATACTATCTAAGGAGATCAAATTTATAAAGGATTTTAATTTCTATAAAATTTTTATTACAAAGAGGAGACAATTATTTTATATCTTTCTTTATTAATTTATAATAAAAAAGAAATGATTATTATTATTATGTCAGTTTGTAGTTGAAATATTTCTAACTCATATTTGATTTAAATCCATTATCAGAATGATCTTTTTAAAACATTTCTTGACTCCTCTTCTTGTATAGTTATTTTAGTCATTATAGTAAGAGAGAGTGTTCTTTAACTAGTAAATTAACCTAATTTATTGAAATACTATACTTGCTTGGCTTGAAGTTTACTTAGATAGATCTGTTAAACACAAAGTTTGAATAGAATTAGATTTTGATTCTTCAGTATTTTTTGAATACTTTGTTAATGACATGGTTTCTGTATTTGCAAATTCTGGGAGTTCTTCATCTTAGTAAGAGTTTCGTTTTTTAGTCTATTTATCATACTTAGTTAAAGTAAGGGTTTCACTTTACAATACTTCATTCATAAATAAATAATAATGTTAAATTAAACATTAAATGATGCTTAAATAGTGGCTGGCATAGATAATCTGAAATTGAAAGTATTAGTAAATCTCTATTGTATTAGAATCATTGTGCATATAATTATGAACTCTCTGCGAATGGTGAAAAACCACTATTATTGATGTGTACTTAATATTTGGCTGTAGATGATATATTAAAATGGAAAGTCTTTTTAAGTTATGTACGCACTTTAAGTATGAAAAATTATATCTATTAGAATTGAAGGTGGATAGATAATTCTATGTTAATTTAGGGAAAATATATGAGTAGATATTCAGTCATTGTTATGAAGAAGATCTTATTTATTTAGAATCTGAATTTGGTAAACCTGCTGAGGGTTATCAAGATAATCAATTATAGGAGCTATTCTTCATGTTTTCAAAATGTTCACCTTTTAATAATGATGCTAGAACAGGAAGATTTCTTAAAATTGGTGCTTCTTTGCAGCCAGAAAATCTAGATGATAGGTCCACCGTTGTAGCAGTTCAATTATTCAGAAAGTTTTTTCTCTAATATGCTGATTATAACTTTAAAGTAAAGAACAATTTAAATTTCAGCAACCAAATCCATTTCATATAATAAAAAACAACAACAATATGCATTATGACACTACAGTTGTCAGAGAAAAGATTGTGAATTTAATGATGAAGAATTAAGATTATTTAAATTATATAGAATAACATACTTCGTTATTTTAAAGTCAAATACCTTTTGATCAACCAAAGAAGTTAGAGTATTAAAAAGAGAGTTTAATGAAGTTTCTTTATGAAAATACTGATTTACATCACTTTATAATAATGGTATATGATTTATTGAACAAAGTAACAGAAGGAGAATTCAATTCAACTCTTCTCCTAAAACATATATCTTTGTAAATTCTAGATCCATTTATACATCCACTTGCATTATCAATTTGCGATTTTTATGAATAAATATTAGAAGAATATGAAGGGACAGAGGATATCAATTAATTGAAAGAAAAGTATCTGCCAAAAATAACTTTTTTTAATATGGATGGAATTGATTTTGAATTCAATTACAAATTATTGGATAATTACTCAGATTCTTGTTAATATATATCAGTATTAGATGAAATGTTAGATTGTGATGATAATTCTTAAATGTTTGATTTAGTAACAAAAGATAAGAGTTGTTTCATGTCAGCTAAAAATTCTTATATTATTCCTATTAGATAGAGTCATAAACAAAAAAGATTAAATGATATGCATTTTAGACACATTTTAGATTTACTAGTATATCCTCTAATAAAATCATTTTAACCTTAAGTCATTATATTTAGTTATTCATTTGCATATTTTAATTAAGAATCTGATATCCAATTGTCTTCAAAATTATTTACAGAAATTACAACACATCTATCATTAATTAGTAATTATAAGGTAATTTTTCTACCTCGAATTTTATCATCTGGAGTTTAAATACAAGATCACAGATTTGAAATTGAACTTTTAAAAACTGAACATAAAAATAGTTTATACTATTTGAATATTTATTTAACACATGTATAATAAAGCTTTAAGTTTTTACATCCATCTAATTAATAACATTGTGAATTATCACATTATGCTAATAATGCTATGAAAATTGTTAAGAGTAATAGTTTTTATGAGAAAAAAAAGTAGTAAGGCAATATTATACATTATGTATTAAACAAAGAGAAGGAAAGATATATGTTTGAAATATTATCAGGATTTCTTGAATCTTGTAGAAGTAATAATGTTTATTATTCTTTAGAATAATATTTACAAGAAGTAAAGGATAAGGATAAACGTATGTAAGATCCCAATTTATAGTGTTAAGATTTATTATAATATAAACTATGTTATGCTAAACTCTTAGATAAATTATATTAATTTCATCAAAAACATCTTTTTAGTAATTTGTTCAAATCAACCTAATAATAAATTCATACTTACAAATTACTCTCTAAATAACCTTAAAAAACATAAATAAGAGAGGATTCTTAATTTGTATCATTTTTAGCATAAGACTTAAAAGATTATATCTATGTCATAGATAGTTTAGTTAACAGTAACTTAATCATATATATTATAGATGAACCTTAATTGTTATAAATATATCTAAGAAGATTATCATCTCCAGTTTATATCCATAATAGACTTACATAGTACTTTGTGAATTATAAATTAAAAAGCATACTTTTTATCAATGTGTTATCATTTATTGATATCAGAGATATTGGAATTGTAAGATGTTATTAAATGCTAATAGATTCAAATAGGATTCATACTAAGTCTGTTTGGTGAATTATGAAAAATATCTTAATCCTGTTTAAAGAACTAATTAAATTTGGGCTGAAATTGTAGTTATCCATGAAACACCTGAACCCCCTGTATTTTTTAGATCTTTGTGTTTTGATAAATTAAAGAATATCATCTATTGTATTTATGGCAAAGAGGCTAAGAATAACACATTATGTGATTCAATTGATATCTACACATTTGGAAAAGTATCAAATATGTATTAAATTAGAATACCTATACAACTATTTATAGAGATAAAAATACCAAAAAAGAGAGTGATACTTATTTTGCAAGAGCATATGCTTCTGCTGTTATGTTCTCATTCAATCCAACATTAAAGCCTTATTCTGAAATATGGACTTTTGGAGGATCATTTCTGTATATATATGAAATAAAGTTAGAGGACATTATAATTAAGAATTTTAAAATATGGGATTTTGCAATTTAGTAGAAAGATTATTTATAAGTGAAGATTCTTACAGATCTGAAAAAATCAGTAAGGAATTAATTGTTCCATTATCTATGAGACCTATGTATGGATCTTTGATGTTAAGTGTGCAGTAATATATATTATATATATATTTAATAGTAATAATGATGAATCTGCTATTTTGATAATTGGAGGATCTTAAAATGAATTACTTGTAAACATTGATTAATAAGAGTATATTGGATATAAGTTTCAATAGATTGATAATCAATACTATGTTAGTGCAATCACTAATGTTGGACAGAAAATCAATCCTATAAGTTTCTATTCACAAAATTAAAATATCTATTCTGAACAAGATAAAATCTTTATTTTAAATGATGCTACCCAAATATTAGGAAAATCATATAGGTGTATTAATGAAACCAATGAATTTGAAGAAACTGATCCTTTTTCTCCATATGGTATATTAAGTTTAACAACTCTCAAAGTTTCAAACAATTTATCCCCATAAGAAGTATTTCAGAAACAAAAAATCTCTATTATAAGTATTGATGCTAAGAATGTTATTTTGAATGGCACTTAAGTTATTTAACCTTTTGCACAAATGCATAAAGCAATGAAATTCTTATATAAAGAATAAGACAATATAAATTATTAAGCAAGAATTATTTTTTAAGATAATGATGAAATAGTTGGTTTAATTAAAAATTATGAATTTACTAGATACATACATATATATGTAAACATTAAATAAGATGAGAATGTACATTAAGGTTATCTAAAACCATGTTCAATGTGTGTTAGTTATTCAAATAAAAGTCTATATTTGCTTACTACAAATATAGAAAATGGATCTGTCTATTTTACTATTTACAGTTATCAAATAAATTAATTAATTCAAGATATCAATTTATCTTTAAATAATAATAATACAAAAATGATTTTGAATGTTTATACCATATTTGCTAAAGTTGTTATGCATTTATCAAACAATGTTGAAAAGATATTTAAACAATTAACATGTGATGATGAAAATCTTTATTTAATTGGTGGATATATGGGACTTATATATTAATAAAATGATTTAGATTTATTATTACTTTAAGGATAATAAACTTATAAATATCATAAAAATATAGAGAATGTAAACAATAAAAATTTCAAAATTCCATTTGATAATCCTGAATAATATTAGAAATTTGGATAAAGTAATAAATATATGTATGAATCTCCATACATTATATGGAAAAATTTAGATTAAATATTAATTATAGAAAAACAATTTAAATAAAAATATTTTAGTGAAGTAATTGATAGAGTTCATCATGATTTCAAAATTTGGATAACTAAATTTGAAATTTAAATTAATGAAACTTGGGAATAAGGTATTTTAGTTCTTCCATCTTTTTTACTTTCTAAAGCATATGTAGAAATGACATCTTAAGACATTACTGATAAACTTAAGGAATAAATTTAACATAGAAAATTAGATTTATTTCTATAAAATACAAATACTGAAGTATTATTATTCAATTTATATTTAAATAGTTTGAAACTATTGTCAAAATTGTTGATTATTTATCAATTGATTAAAGAATCATATTAACATGTGCAGTATAAGTTCTAAATTTTATCTAAATGCTGAGCTTTGAATTTTCACTAGAAAATTAAGAGGAGTATTTATTATAATACAAATACAATGGAATTCATTAATAACATTAACATGCTAGAAGATATTCTGTTCCAATATTTATACCCAAAGTCACTCTTTTAGTAACAACTCAAAAATAAGCTATTATTGATGGGTATCAAATTTATGATCCCGTAAATGAACATCAAACTATAAGACAATCAAATCAGAGCTAAATCATAGTTAAAATGAAAGAATAAATCAAAGTTTATAATCTGATTCCCTAAACCTGATAAATATCGATTATAGATTTATTTAAATCAAACTTTATTTTATATAATTATATCTAGAATTGATTATTATTATCTAAATATAAATTCTTTAAAATCTTAAATAAACACTATAAATGACTTTAACATAATCTCATATGATCACAGTATCAAAATTTAAAGAAAAAACTGTGTCAATCAAATTTATAAAAAAGTCAAGTATACCTTCCATATCAATAAAATTATGTCATTTTGGTAGAATTTAGATCATTATTGAAACAGTATTAATGATTGCATATAAAATAAAATGGAATTTTAACAAAAAATAAAATTATCAGATTGTTTGATTGTATTATCAGAAACTTAGAATTATATCAGAGAGCAGTCAGTTTTTAGTAACACAAAGTGAAATTTTGTACAATAATACTGAATTTGTTTGAGAAAAAGCTAAAAATTTATGAAAAAGTCAATCAAGAACACCTTAATTGTATTATTATTCACAAAAAACAAATATGGTTATTATAACTAAGCTTATATAATAACCACATTTTTCAAAAGTATGTTATGTCATGATAAAAATTAAAGAAGTAAAACTAATATATAGATTGTAGAAACACAATCTAACACTTTTCAATTTAGTTTTCCATTCTTATAAAAACAATTATACTAATAATTAATTGCATTTAATGAATTCAAATTATTATTAATTATAAAGGCATATACATTAATATAAAAACAGAACTATTATGCATTAAGATAATGCCTATATTTATTATGAAAAATATCTATTATTTTCATTTAATTATTAAGTATGTAGCATAATACTTTAATTATTATTTATACTAACAAGGATGGAGTATTCAAAATAATAATTTGAGTATGTTGAAGATTATTTGGAATATAATTAAATTTGATTTTTGATATAAAAATTACATTATTTATTTCTTTTATAATTTTGTTTGTTTTTATATATCAATAATAATAATGAATTAACTTGGGTTCTTTGTATTTGTTTAAACAACTAACTCAACATAGAACAGAATTAAATCATTTTTTAATTTTATATATAATTTATTTAGGAATTTGTTTTTATCACAATTCTTAAAAAAATATTTATTATTTATATCCTCTTAGTATCTTTGAATTTAGTTGATTTGTCTTTATTCTTTCTAAAAATGAAATAAATCATTGATTAAATGATATTAATTATGAAATGAAATACTTCAATAAATAAATTTCTAGATGTTAAACTATAATGGGAATTTATGGGTTCGAAAAAATTATGTTTTAGGGAATAGGGTAAAACATATAAGATATCATTAAAAGACATAATACCCTTTGTTTTTGGGAACAGTAGCTGGGACTCTGTTGCTTTACTTATATTGTGATTTTGTTTTACTCTAAAAATATTGTGACATCTCCAATTTAAGTAAAGTAATTGTAACATTTCAGATGCTATCAATCTACTCAATGTTTAAAGTCAATATGACAGGTAAACTACATAAAATTTTAGATTTTAGAACCTGGAGTATAAATGTAAACGATTTCAGATGATAAATATTTTGATGGGAAATTATGTGAAAAATGTAAAGCTATTAAAATTGATCGTTGTTATCATTGTAAATTTTGTGATCATTGTGTAAATGATTTTGAAGCACATTGTTTTTTGATGGCTACATGCATAGGCAGAAGAAATATAAAATATTTATTAGGGTTAGTCACTTTTACAGGGATAGCGTTATACTTATTATTACTTATTTTGATTTATAAATGTAGAAATTATTCTAATTATAATAGTATTTGTATCAGATTGTAAGAAAGAACTAACCTTTATTATTTTAAATATTGTGAGCTTAGTATTAACATTGGTTCACTTAAATCCTTTTATATATACAACATGGAGAAATGCATCATAGGTAATAAAAATTTTAAATTTTAGAATTGGACAAAAAAAGAAATGAATAAAAATAAATTCAATGGATCCCCTTCATATATTTATAAAAATTATAAATAATTCTTTACTCAATTTTATGAAAGTTAATTATATTCAAGTTTTATGTAATATTGAAACAATATTATGTGTAAATAAGATATTGAATTATATTATTAAATTATTTACTCCTATTATTAAAATTTATATTTTAGAAGAAGATGATTTTTCTATATATTTTAATTACTTTATATCTTAAAATCATATTGCGCATTTTTTATTTTTAACAAATAATAAATATTTAAATGAAAATTAATAAAAAAATTCCAAATTATCTTAAACTACCCCATCTTGGACATTAATGGAAATTTTTGAAAAAAATAGAACTAAACTCATATACTAATAGCAGTATTGAATAATCATGTAAACACAATAATAGTAGTTTAATGACTAATAGTAATGTATGTCCGAATCGCACTTAGTATGAAGAAACTCCTTAAAATAAGAAAAGAAGATTAATAAAAAGTTAATCAATAGATATTAATTAATAATTAGATTAAATTGATTCAGTAAAAGAATCGAATAGTGGGCAAGTAAAAAAAATAGCACAAAATCTTATTTAATAATAAAATAATTTGAAGGTGGCTGAGAAATTATAGAGCAGCTTAATTCTCAAAAATCAATTATCTCTCAAGAATTAAATAGTTTAATAACTTCATTTTGAAAAATGTTAATCATTATATTAATTATAAAATGAAACAAAGTAAAATACAAAATAAAAGGAAACAAGTGAAATCAATTCTTTTACTTAATTTTTTCAGTTAGTTTAAAATCAAGGATAAAGCAAGGTTAAAAAAAGAAATTGTTAAATCAACTTTTTTAAGAAAAGCTAATCAATGGATAACATTGATCTAGTTGAACAACAAAAAAAGATTACATAATTACTATTGTAATCTAAAATTAGAATAAAGCCTAAATTCTCTCCAACGATTAACATTTAAGATCTCCTTTAGTAAAATTGAAATAAATAAAATGAATTAAATTATTATCTAATATGTAAATCTCGAAGATAAATAATGATAACCATGAAGTCAAATCAAATTAATCACTTATTCCTTATTATTGTTCTACCATAGAGAGTTTTTTTTGAATTCAACATTTTTATAATTCCAATTGTATTTTAATATCAAAAAGTAATAATTAATATATATCCATTCTGATAGGTATTAATGATAATTATGTAAGAAATTAGATTTGATAATATTTGTTTTTTATTTTATTAATGAATTGAATTTCTTTTTGATTTTGATTTTCTTCCAAGAAGCATTAATCAAAATAAAAGGTTATAATTATTATTTTCAGTTTTGATTTATTCAAATAATGAATTATATTTAAGATATTCAACAAATACATTTGATCACTTAATTAATTATTAGAATCTATCAATCCAAGGTTACCAAGAATACATTTAATAATTTTGATGACAAAAGTAATATTGTTATGAAAAAGTAAACAATTTAATGCTCTTCTTAAAAAGAGTAACGAATTTAACTGAACTTTGTGATTGCGTTGAAATTTATACATTATTTTAAATTCAAGAATAATAATATCAAGTCCGAATAAAAATATACTAACATCATTTAATAGGAAGAAGTAAAAAAACTAAAGCTAAATGGACTTATCCAAATATTATGCATTTATTTAATTCAAAACATAATTTTTTTAATTCATTTAAGTTAATGATTGATTATCTATTTCTGCTTCTAGAACTTTATGGTCTTAGAACAGTGTTATATGGTGTATTTTTGATATTAGGGGAAATATATAAATGTCTGTAACCATTTCCAGATATAAAAAAAAAATATGGATAAGATTGTTGGGCAGTAATAACAGGAGCAACAGATGGAATAGGAAAAGCTTATTGTTAAGAATTAGTAAAATAAAATGTTAATGTTTGTATGATTATCAGAAATAAAGAAAAAGGAGAAAAGTTAATCTAAGAATTAAGTGCAAAATCCTCATCAAAGTTTAGAATTGTTATAGCAGATTTTGTAAGATGTACAGATGTGGATTTTTTTGATAAAATTTATGAATAAATCAAGGATCTAGACATTGGAATACTTATAAACAATGTTGGAGTATCAATGGTATATTCTAATTTCTTATAATTAAGAAAAACCCTTTTGAGAGACAATCAGAGGTTGACATTCGATAGATGCTTACAATTAATATATTCCCTGTAGTTTTCTTAACCAAAAAGATACTGCCCATTATGAAATCAAGAAAAAGTAGATCTGCTATCATCAATTTATCTTCTATTGCAGGTAGATTACCATTACCTTTTCATCAAACTTATTCTGCAACGAAAGCTTTTGATGATCATTTTACATAATCTTTAGCAATTGAAATTGAGGGAATAGATATTTTGTCACATAGACCTTTTTTTGTCACAACTCCTTTGACCAATTATGAAAAGGAGGCTGGAGCTATAACCCCAGAATAATGTGCTAGGGGAGGATTATAAAGATTAGGTTTGGAAGTGACTAGTCATGGTTATTGGTATCATAGAGTCATGGGATTTCTATTAACTTATATTATACCATAGTTTGTTAGAACAAGATAATTGAAGTAAATATTGATTAAAAGAGCAAAAAAGAATCAATGATGTAATTCATGAATTGATATTAAATTGTCACCAATAAAAGATTTTTAAGAATTAAGTATTTTCACAAATTTATATAATTTAAATATGTTCTTTTTTATTATTGGATTGATCACAATAGCTATTGTTGTTTTTAGAATTTTAGAAGAAATCTATAAGTGTCTGCAACCCTTTCCAAATATATAAGTTAAGTATGGTAAGGACTGCTGGGCAGTTATAACAGGGGCAACAGATGGGATTGGCAAAGGTTATTGCCAAGTTTTAGCTTAATAGAATGTGAATATTTGTATGATTATCAGAAATGAAGAGAAAGGCAAAAAGTTAATTTAAGAATTAAGTAATGGATCAACATCAAAATTTAAGATTGTGGTTGCTGATTTCAATAATTCCTTGGAGGAAGGACTTTTTGATAAAATATATAAATAAATTGAAAGTTTAGATATTGGATTGCTGATTAATAATGTTGGAGTTTCACATGTTTAAAATAGTTTTATTATTATAGTAAGCTCCATTAGAAAAATATAATGATAATCAACTAAGAGAAATAATAACAGTTAATTGTTTTCCTATTGTATTTTTGACAAAGAAAATAATTACTAAAATGCTCTAAAGAAAAAGATCTGCAATAATTAATTTATCATCATTCACAGGGAGAGTTCCTATGCCTTATAATCAAACATATGCAGCATCAAAAGCATTTGATGATTTCTTTTCAAGATCAATAGCACTTGAATATTCCAATATTGATATTTTGGCTCATCGACCGATGTATGTTACTACACCAATGACTAATTTCAAAAAAGGATAAGGAGCTATTTCTCCTTTATAAGCTGCTAAAGGAGCTTTGTAATATTAATAATTTACTATTAATAGATAACGTCTAGGATTAGAACATTCAACACATGGACATATTTTTCATAGAATTTAAGGATTTTTGGGTGCTGTTGTTGTACCATCGTTCATAAGAAACAAAATTCTGAAAAAGGAAATGAGAAAATTAGTGAAAAAACATTTGTGAAATGAATTTAATAAATTAAAAAATTAAGATATACACACTTCTATAATTCTAATAAATTAATTATTATCATAAATGGATTAAGACTACAATTTCTTAGTTTTAAGTATTTAGATGGTTTATAAAAAATATGAAAAAAAATCATCTTAATTGATCTAGAAAATAATCTTCCAATTTCTATAAGGTTGAAAGTGATAAGGTAAATAATAGATAAGCGAATGAATAAATAAATCTTTTTAAGGTCTATTTTATTTAACTTATCAACAGACTCTTGTATTATTGCTAATTCAACAATACTTTTATAGAGATTATTTATAATGCTAATTAAAAGTCTTTAAATTGGAAACTTTTGGATATAATCTCGGACCAAATTTGAGAGATAAAAAAGTTCTTATCTTTATTACCATAGATGACGGACTTAAATACAAATTTAGAAATAGCGGAAAGAAAGGAAAAAAATAATGCTTTCTAAAATTATTAAAATGTAGTTAAATTATAATTATTTATTTTCTTTAGTTGTTATTAAAATTTATTTTTTTTTAAATATTGAAAAGCAAATTATTTTTTGCAAATAATGTAATAAAATTTTATTATCCGATCAATTGTTTGCTGTTAAGACATAGCTTTATTAGTTTGTTTAAAGGAATTTGTATTAATATTCCTCAATGCATTTTTGATTCTCAGTGTATTCAATTGTTTTTCCTATTCATATAAATATTTGATACCATTATAATCCATTTCATCAAAAAGAACCACTTTGGCTCCAGCTGGAACTTAAATTGATTTGACTTTGCTTGGATATTTAGCTAATTAAAAGTTAGGTAAATCTTCACACATATTAAATGATTTTCCTATTAAATAGAATACAATAATTACCTGTATAATTACATTCGGTATAAAGTGTGGCACAAGCATCTGGTTTTTCATAAAAGAGTTTAAATCCTTTAAGTGCAAATGAAGCATTGTCATTATTCTTTCCAATAGTAGTTGAGATTACTAAATCTAAAGTAGGTGTTTCATGTCCCATAACAAAATCAACAATAGCATAATTTTCAAATCCATCTCCACCACAAATATCAGCAAGACCAGGATCTCCAAATCCAAATGTTCTTTACCAAACACTTAATCCATCAACTTTAACAATATAATCTTCTCCATTCCAATTATCAATTTTCCAAGCTTCAAATGAAATTTTAATTCTTTTATGAGCAGGTAAATTGAATTTTCTAGAGATTTTAGCATCTTTTCCTGTCTTCTCATAACCACCAAAGAATTTGGACTCTCCACAAGTTGTTGTAAAATCTGGTCCATTTTTACCATCAGATACTTTCCAATCTTCATTAGCTGTCCAACTTGAACCTTAAAATTCTGATGTAAATTCAACCCAATCTCCTTTTAATATACAACCTGATCCATTTCCATCTTCTGGATCCAATAATATATAAGGAGAAACGCATGCTGTACAATCTTCAGCACTTGGTCCAGTACAAGTTGCACAATTTTTTGAACATTATGCAACATAAATTTGGAATTATCTTATACCCCAAGATGCTAATTTTGATGACTTTTTGGTTGTGGCTGTCCATTTTACTAGGGCTGCACCATAATTATGAGGAGATTCAAAATTAACATTAATAATCTTTTCTGTTCCATCAACACCTCCTGGAGTAATCTTATCACAAATGAAGAATTCCTTATCTTCAACTGCAGCTACATTTTATTTCCATTTTTCTTAATTATCAATATACAAAACAGCATTATCATTATCCCAATTATCAATCTTCCAAAATTATGCTATCACCTTAATTCTATAATGTGGTACAAGTTTGTCAAAGATTTTTTAGATTGAAACATTATTACCAAAATTACCAGGACCACCAATAATTGGAATTCCTGCACAAGTACTTGTTTTAATAGCAGTAGAAGATCCTTTTGCACTCCATCCATCAGCTTCTACTGTCTTTATCCAACTTGATGAAACTGGAACCCACATTTAACAAACTATTGCATCTGGTCCAAGACATGTACCACATTCAGTTGGACATGGTAAATAAGATAATTTCAAGTTTCTAATACCCCATGACATCTAAAGATTTGTAATGATTATACTTTATCTGCTGTCTTATCAGCTGAAGATGTAAATGCAATAAATAATGCTGCATGATTGTGAGTTATTGTTTAAACAACTTAAAAGGAATGTATATTACCACCTGCTGGAGTTGCACATCTCTTTGTACCATCACTTCCAGTCCACATAGTTTCCCAAAGGTAATTATCCAAATAAAAGAATTATCTCTAAGTATCCCATGTATCAAATCTAAAATTATTCGATTGTTATACTTCCAGACTTCAACTGATATTTTAATCTAAAAATGAGGAGGCAATTAGAATTGTTTTGTAGCTATAGCTCCTTTACCAAATGCCTTAGGTCCTCCAAAAATTTTGGCATCTGCACAAGTAAAGAAATTATCAGTTTAAGCTTTTGACAATGATCCTTGTAAAGTCCATCCATCCAATTAACTTACATCTGCATTTTCAAATGCAGAGTAAAATTCAACGAATTCTTGCGATGTTGCAAGCATCACAAAAATTGCAATCACTATGAATCTCATTTATATAAAATTAATATTCAAAAACGCATAATTTTTTATTTTATTCACACACCATAAGTATTGATCATTTTCATCCTAAATCCATTCGGCAAGTCATCACTACTAAACATACTATCAAATTTCTGTTTGCCAAAAGACTATTACAATTCTAATAATATATTAATAAAAAGAGGTTTTATAGAGGGGAACTCTGTAGATGCAACAACACAATAAACAAAATATTTGATATCGTTTATTACTCTTCCTGGATACATCTTCACAATATTTATTAGAATCCTATATTTTAATTATTGGCATACTTAAATGATTCTTCTTTATATTCATCTAAAGATTAACTTTTTATTTAACTAAGAATTAAGCAAACTCTTTTAAAAAAATTAGGTATGAATTCTTCAATTTACTATATATGTGACCCACCAATTCTGCATATTGCAATACATAAGTTTTATGCAATAGATTTTGGAAATTTTGGCTCATTTATTATTTTTATCAGTTTTTCCATTACTACATTAAAGATAACTGTAATTTTGGATGGATCTTTTATTGCTAATTCTCCCAATGCCCAAGCAGCATTATTAGAAGTAGCCAAAAATAATTTCGAAGGATCAATACTAATAGATTAAGCATAGATGTATTCATTTCTATAATATTTTATATTGTTACAATACAATAGCAATATTAACATTTTTGAAAATTGTGTAACAATCTTTAATTAAATCACCTATCAAAGAAAGTGCATATTGCTTAACATCAGTTTCTGAATCTTATAATGCTAGATCAACAATTTATAAGAATGACTAATCACATAATTCTAAGAAACTTTCTTTTGTGATGTTTATAATTTTAATACACAAATCAAAAGATCTTTTTAGAATTTCTTTTTATTAATATAAAAATCTTGTCCTTCCATTTTATATGGATTGTACATAACCATTCATTGATTATACTATTGCTTAATAAATAATTGGAATATATTTAATTGCTTTTTATCCAAATTTTTCAACTGCTTCTGATAAACATTCTATAATTATATATATATGTTAATACCATAAAGTGGACATATGTTATAGTCAGTTAAATCAACTAAATTGCTGATCAATTTAGTCATTATTAAATCTATTAATTCCTAATTCTCAATAGTTTCACATTCAGCCAATATTGTTGTTATTGATTAATAAATGTATAATAATACACCTCCTTTTTAAGATAATGCTTTTAAATAAACTTAGAATAAATCTAATAAGTATGGTTACAATATAAAAAATGCATCTTTTGATAATGAATTCAATGCAGAACATGCAGATTCCTTTACTATTCTACAGAATACAAATAATTTTAATACATTGATTAATTTTCGATAGATATTAATAATAATTTTAGATAGGATTAGATAAATTGAGTCTCATTAATAGCTACAGTTTTAATCCACTCATTGTATTATGAGAAAGTCCATATTGTAGAAGCATATATAAATTCATTTTATTAATTCTTTTCATTAAATAAAGACATTAATATATTTGGTACTAGATTTCCATGAATTTCCATTATTTTTTCTGCAAACAATCCTAAACAAATAATAGCAATTTCTTATTATTTCCAATCTTATTATTATTGTAGTTGATCAATAATTTATAAGACTATGGGAGTTATAGTTTTATCATAAAACTCTATTAACTTTTTAAGTAATAGGTTTGAGACTGATCTTAAAGAATATTCACCCAAAGTTTTCTCCTCATCTTATTCATCGTCATCATTTTTACCATTTTAATTGTAACTAGTTGAAAATGTTGGTTATATAGCTATTTGATCAGCCCTAGTTATTGCTAGATTAAGAATTATAGGAGACAATATTGATTATAAATAGGGTTCAAGTAAATGAGTTTATTCATAATCTTCTGCATCATCAATTCTTAAAAAGTCTGTTAAACATAATTCAACAAATCGAACAACTTCCTTGTCTGGATCCTATAATGATTAAACACATGCCATTATTACTAAATTCATCTACTTTATTTTATCTCTTTTTGTTTCTATTAAAGCTTAAATACCTTAAAAACATTTTAATCTAATTTACTATTCTAAAGATTATGTTCCAGATATTAAAATTTTAATGTAGCATTCAATGTATTGATTTAATGAAGGTGGCATAAAGAAAATATTGTAATTTAAAAAATTTAAGGAATTTACAATTACTTAGGTATTAGTATGTTCAACCAAGGATATAAATTTCAATATTAATTGATCAATTAATTGCAATCCTGAATCTGTTCCATAGAAGTTGATATTTTCAGAATTGAATTTTAAATCTTCAATTATTTTGGATAAACAATCAGTTGCAATTATTGGATCAATATCTATCAATTTAATTAAATATTCCATCATTAAATTACTATCTATGATTAGTATTGAATGTTGCTTACTTTTAATTCCATTTCTAACTACAACTTCTGGTACAATAATAATAAATGCTTGCCGCATTATTTATATACTTAAATCAACTTCAACAAGCATTTATTATAATTATTCAGGTAAAGTGGAACAATTTTTGATAGCGCTTTTTAATATTACAGCAGCCCTATATCTAATTTCTACATCATAATTTCCAATTATAACAGAACATAAATGAATTAAAAATTATGTATCTTAACTTAATTCCTATGCTCTTTTATATACTTATTTTTAAATCTAATTGTCTGGTTAGGCTGACCATTATATTAATTCAATTATTTAATCCATATTTAAATATATATTAATTATCAATATTTGTATTTAGTTGAATAATCCTTTGGAGCAACAACTAGACCTTTACCTTTTCTAGCACCTCTATAGATAATTTCAACAATATCTATAAATTCCTACTTATCATTCATCGACCAATTTATTTTATTATTATTACCTGTTCCTAAATCAATCATCATATGTTTGTTTCGATAAAAAAACATAACTGTAACAGGATCATATAGTTCATACATTGTATTAAAATCAGGAACTTTAGTTATATCTACTAAATAAACAACTGCAAACTTTTTTATTTTTTCAGCAGATTTATAGAGTATTTCATCCATTTACATACATTATGGATCCCTATATTGATATTAATATTTAATTACCAATCATGTCCAAAACGAATGATAACTAGTTTCTCTTCTTCATCTAAGATTGCTTAATCAACTTCCCAACCGTTATTTAAATGAGGTAGAAGATAAGACATTTTTTAATTGTTAGTTATAAAATTATTAAAAATTAGATCACTTTTTATTAACCTTTTTTTCTCTTAATTCTTAATTTTTCATAAAAGCAACAAAAATTTGTTATTCTCTTTATTTTTTTTCAGCTTCAACTCTTTTAATAGCATTTAATCCTTCATTTTCTTTCCTTATTGTGTTAGGAGAACTATGTTCAACAGAAGTATTTAATACAGCTTTTGTTGATTATTTATTTGCTTTAATTTATTATGCTTTGTATGATTAACTATAAGATTGAGATTCTATTAATTATCTGCCTCCAATAAGATTTTTCTTTTTAGATAACAACAATGGAGTTTGATTGTTAGATTGATTTGAATTAATATTAGGAGATTAATCAGTTTATGTAATTGATTGTATTTATTGAGTTTATTATTAATGTAGTAATTATTTATATAATTTTTATTAATTAGTTGTTTATTATGAATGATCTTCTATTGTAATATTATTTTAGTTTTACATAGATAATTTCTCTTCAACTTAATTTTATTATTCTTATAATTTATTACTATTTTATTACTTTTATTATTAAGCTTTTAATAATGCTTCATCTCTTTTTCCTTTTTCTGCAGTTGTAATTAAATATTCCTACAAATAATACTCATCTTCCTTATCTGATAAATCTTATTCAAGTAATAATTCCTTTGGATCAAATTCTTTTGTTATATTTCCTAAATCTTCCCAATTAATAAGATTATTAGATTTCTCTTTTGACTTTTATAAATTTTTTGTTGAATTTTTTGGTTTATCTTAAAAAGATATATTATTCGCATTTTTAATTGGAGGATCTTACTTTTAACTTTCAGCTCTAGGTTTAGGTTTGGCTGGTAATATCAATCTACGAGAACAAATCTTTTCTTATGTTAAGATTTCACTTTGATCTTTTGTATTAAATGGTTTACCAACAACAACCATCTTTTTTCTATAAATTTTAGGATCATGAACTCCAAGATAATCATATAATGCTCTTTATGAATTATCTATTGGGAAAATTACATCTGCTATTTTTATTAAAGCATATAAAAATTCTTAATAGGTCAATTCTTATATATTTGAACATTTTTTAAATATCTCTACTAAAATTATTTTTGTAACAATATAATTCTCTTTTTCTTTATGTTTATATTTAATTTTATTTATTGGTTTTGTTGTTGCTTATCCTGTATGTTAATAGACAAAATCATTGTTTATTTCCAAATCTATTAATTCAAAATCTTTACAAAAATACATAAATTTTTACAATGTCATTACCTATTAAATTTAATGAAGTTAATCAAAAGTATTTTATTTATATGAAGTTTATGCTTATTTTGAATAAAATTTATAAATTTCTTTTAAATTCATATCAACCATTTTCTCATAACTTTTTTCATTGTCTTACTAAGATAATTATAAAGGTTTTATTATAGGTTTATTTAATTAATAAGGATCATCAGATGACATTTAAGGAGATCTTGTTTTAGGAGATTTTATAACTTGTTTGAATTTTTCTAATACTTCTTAAGTTTTTAACATTTTATCATTGTTTTATATGTCTTCATCATTTTATTTGATATCTGTTACTTCAGTTGGTACTTATTTTAAAATAAAATTAGATTGATTTTCTTCCTTTGTAATTTATGTCTATCTATTACTCTGATCTTCTGATCTTTTTCTTTAATTATCATCTGGTATGTCTTAAAAAAAATCATCCTCAGCATTTTCTAATATTTTAGATTAATCTTAATTAAATGTTTATGCTGCATCATCACCCTAATCTTATGAATTTGATTAATCAGCCTAATGTTTTATTTGATTTAAAGAATCTTAATCATTTTGACTTTTACTTAATTCATTATATTCATTTTATTCCTCCCAATCATTGTTTTATATTAAAGGTTCATTTTTATTTTAAGTAGAACTTTTTCTTTTAAGTTATGAACCATTTAAGGCTTAAGATTGTTAAGTATAATAGTTTTATTTTTATTAATGGAAACTGTCTGGATGTATTACAGATCCATTTGAATCTTATTATTTATGATTTGATTATGATTAGTTGGAAGATAAAACTTGAGATTAGTTTTCCATGATAATTTTAATTAATAATAATTTGTATTTCTATAATATAAAAATTCAAAGTCTCTAAACAACTTTATTTAACTCTTCCTTTTTTTATTATAATCTCTAATCTTCTTATTTCTTTGATTCTTAAAGCTTTTCAATTAACTAATCTCTTAAAATCAGCAAAAATTCTCTGACTGTCATGCAAATTTGAATTTTTTAATTATTTTTATCATTAATTAATCATTTAAAATAGATTAAATACTTTAAGTTCTTTAAAGTCCTTTCTATCTATTCTCAACAAAAGAAGCATAAATAATTAAAAGTAATTGCTAAAACAGGACTCAACTTTTCCATTAGAATTTGTAGCAGCATAAAATACAGTTCTTAATGAGTAATTTGTTAAGATAATGTCAATTTATTTGTGTCACAATAATATTTAAACAATTTTCTTTATAGTCTTAAGGATTAGACATAAAATCAAAAGGTTAGAAATATGGATTGTTTTTGTATAATAAAATGTATTTTAATGATTTTTTTTAATTTAATATAACAGTTTATTTTAAAAATAATCATTGTTACTAATTAATTGCATCAAATAACAATTATATAGATTAGGCTAGTTATGAGTTAGGGTTCTGTTCATTTATTTATTAAACAGCCTTTAGTTTTTTGAAATATTCATTTCTTTCTCTCATCAATAGAATATATTGTTTTTTTAACTCACTTTCATCTCTATCAACACACTAATAATTAAATATTAAGGAGTACTTCTTTTAAATTTGATAATTTGGCTAGTTTTTTTAAGATTGCTAGAGAATTTTCATCATTTTATTCTTATAATTCTTATATGTATTATGGGATTAATTTCCATTTTTAACTCATTAATTTATTAAATATATGTTTCACAGACAAATAAAAAGACCTTAATCAGTATGTATAAATTAATATATTTAATGAAATTAGGCAATCAAATATGAACCTTAGGGATATAAATAAAAGTCATCAAATGAATGTTAAATTTTAATGCCAAGTGCAATCCAATATTTTTCTGATTTAGATTCATTACATCATGTTTCAAACAATTTTCTAAGACCATAATCAGCAGTTTCACTATATTAGAATAAAAAGATTAGTAGCTCAACTATGGTGGATAATAAATAAGTTAGTGACACAAGATTAACTGATCCACGATAAACACCAAGATATATAAAGAAAGATAAAGAAGAATTATACTAAGAATTGTTACAATTATAATAAAAATATAATTAATGCTAAGATGAAAATACTAAATTAAAAACATAAATTTCGTCATTAGAAAAATAAGTTATTCATTTGACAGATTTAGTTAGAAATGTTGAAATGTTTTGTAATAAGAAAACTAATCATATTAATGTATTTTAGTTAAAAAAACAAATTCAGGATCTGAAAACTAATCTTAAAACAAAAGATTCAGAATTAGAATCATTAAAATAAAATATTAAGACTACTAAAATTGATGAAATTAGAATAGAATTATAAGAATCTCATATAGAATGTTTAAAATTAAGAACTATGCTTGATTAATAATTAAGATAATAAGTATTATTTAATTATAATGATCATACATTAATTGAAGAAAAATTATATATATAAAGTCAAATGATGAATTAATTAAAAACAGAAAATGATTAAATGACAGGATTACTTAAAATTTAAGAAGAAGAAACATATTATTACAAAAATTTGTTAGCTGAAACTCTAAAAACAGTAAGAAGGTATGAAGAAACAATTGAAGATTTACATAAGAATTTAAAAGGTAAAAACTAATTTATGGATAAATTGGCATAAAAAATAGAAGCATTAAAAAATACTAATAATGGATTAGCAGATAAAGTAGTGAAAGTAGAAGATTTAAAAGAAGAGATTAGAATTTTAAAGTGTACTATAGAAGATTAAAATAAATAAATTAAAAGTATTTTATCTGATAATGAATATCTTAAAGGGATGGTTCATGAATTAAAAATTAAAAATAATGAAAAATCAGAAATATAAGCAAAAGAAAAAAAAGTATTATAAGATTAAATTGCAAAAATATCAAATTAATATGATCTTTTAGATGATAAATATAAAAATCTATTATTAATTTAAGTTTAAGCAAAAAATAAAGAAACTGCTTAATCTTCTTTGATTCACAAAAAGGAATAAACTGTAGGTTTAACTTTAAAAAATAATGATAGTTTTTAATAACAATAGATTTATGTACCTAAAAAATTAAGAGCCATAAAAACAAATGATGTTTTACATATTGGTGAAGAATTAAATTATAGATTTAGAATTAAAAAAATAATATTAATAGATGTAATAGAATAATTTCTATTTGATGATGATAATAAAAAAGAAAAAAAAGTTAGTATCAAGTAATTACAAAAAAGATTCGAAAAAGAACCATTTATGTTATTTGAATAAGATAAAGCATTAATGTTTGCTCGTTTCTTAATAGAAGATAATTCCTAAGAATTTATAGAATTTAATATTGAACTTACAGAAACCTTGGATAGAGTTAAAAGTATTTTTACTAAAATAATTGGTAATTATAGAATCTTTACTCCTGATGAAGAAATTAAATATAAAGAAGATATTACTAAACTTATTATCAAATATAAAAATTCACTAAAATAACATTTTGATTCACTTCAAAGTACTAATGGTGAATTAACTAAAAGATAAATATTAGAAACATTTATATTTATGGACATTGATATTAATAATTCTCAGCTTGAATACTTTTTCTTAAAATTATTTATTTTTTCTAATAAGATTGATAGGTTTCCATATTAAAAAATCTTTGAAATATTCTAATAAATTTAAACAACATCAAGTATCAATAAACAATTTATATTTAGCTCCCCATTTATAAAGAAAGGAAACTCAAAGAAAAAAAGCAGCAACTGAATCTAATAAATTACCTGTTTATGTAACAAAAAGTTTATTCAAACCAGCTGAAGCTACTAATCTATAATAAGTTTGATTTAATATAAAAAATTATTAATTTTAATATTTATTTCACAATGTATTTCAGACATCATTGCCTAGAATGTGGTACATATTATAATAATTAAGGACGCTATCCTTAGTGATCCATGGGTATGTATATTGAATGCAATATATTTATGTGAAAATTGTGCAATGATTTTATCAACTGAACCTGGAATTACTAATATTAAAAAATACTCATAATTGAATATAGAAGAAATAGATAGAATGTAGAAGGGAGGAAATATAAAATTTAAATTAAATGTTTCTAATGTAAATGATAAATTTCATTCTCATAAAGCATTGCAATATCGATTTGAAGTATCTATTGAACTATAATAGTTAGCATTGGGTTTAAGTGAATATGATTCAGATATCAGTACTAATTATGCAAGTCCAAATAAATCAATAATCTATTACCCTGAACAAAAAAAAAGATTAACTTAAATATTAGAATTAGAAGGAATGCAATAAGATATTGAATGGTTACAAATTCAATATTAAATTTTGACAAGAGATTTAAAGAAAAAAATTGATAGGAACTTTTACTTAACAAAATTGGAGGAGATAGGTAAGAAATTTGTTGAAAAACAACAATAGAAATAAGTTTAATAGAAATAAATTCATAATTAAAATGATGTTTTTTAATCCTTTTCAGCTTTATTGAAAAAATAGACTTGAATATATCATTTAAATATTATTAGCTTTTATAGTTTTCATAAAATAACAATATATATATATATAATTTATATTATTTAAACTTCTATTATATTTTAGACATATTCATTTTTAAGCATCTATGAGTATAAATTGAATTCATAAAATGTTTCAAATAAGCAGTAAAATTAATTTAATATTCAAATATATTTTTATTTAAATAAATTAATTATAGTACATCGTTATGAACAAAATAAATCAATAAATGCAAAAAATTGCAGGACGCAATAGCTTTTAAGAATCTCCGTAACGATTGGAAAAGAAAACCTTAAAAAATTCCACAAAACCAGTTAAAACAGAAAGACCTTTATAAAAAGGGAAAACTAAATTATTTGACTATTTTAAGAAAGAAAGGAATTCATTGGCCTAGGCTGTTAATAACATTAGAGCTAAATTAAAAGGGAGTAAAAGCATTGATAATGTTTTCCTTTTAACATAAAAAAGTGAAAGGTTAAAAACCTCATAACAAAATGTAAATCATTTAAATAGCCTAAAATAGCAAGTTGAATAGAGAATATAAACAGATGTAGGGAATTGTTCTAAAAGATTAAATTTAAAAACAAAAAATTTATCTTTAGCTACTGTCTTAGTTGAAGTATAAATTAAAAAATTATGTCTTTAGAAAAAAGATTACTTAAAATAACCTTATACTACTAAATAATCTTACAATTAATCCCCTTCTAGTTAGTCAAAACCTATTTTGAATAAGTCTAAATCCAAAGATCAATACTTATTTGATATGGTATTCAATATTATTATAATTAATAGTTAAAAAATGCTCAAAAGATATCAAATCAATATTAACAATACTTTAATTTGAAGTAAAATAAGTAATCTATATAATCAGACACTTCGACAAATCATAGATAATCAATTGAAGATATGTTATTAAGCTAAAAATCTACAAAAGGATCTCCTCAACCTTACTGTTCAAAATTATCAAAAAAAACAGAAGGTGACTCCAAATCGCTTAATTAAGGGTATTCTAAAACTGAATAGACCCCTATAATTAAATAGTAATCTAAAATTAAAATAGATGAATCACTATAATATGATTCCAAAAAGAAACTTCAAATATTTCTTTTCTATAAATAATCAAAGTAAAATTTTCATTCAATAATTTTAGATATCATTATTTATATGATTATATAAATTAAAGAACTGATAACTTGTATAACTTTCTTATTGAATAGATTGCAAGTATAGAATTAGCCTCAGCAAAGGAGGAAGGAGGAGGAACTGGTTCTACAGAAGATTAACACATTTAAGAAGGTATATTAAAGATTAATTTAGAATTAAATAAGATTTGTCAATTTATTACAATTTCTAAAAATATACCTTATGATTATTACCTTTCATTACCAGAGATGCCTTTAAATGTATTTTAGGGCATAACTCTCTAATTGTAACCATAGTATGCTTAGTCCTAAGGCACAAAGAGAGTTGGATTGAAAGATTTTAGTTTAATAAAATGCATAGGAGTAGGAGGTTTTTCTAGGGTTTATTTAGTGAAAAAAAAAGATAATGGTCGATTTTATGCATTAAAATTAATTGATAAAAAGTTCATTTTTGATAACGCAAAAGAAGTTATAGTTTAAAATGAGAGAGACATTATGGTAAGAATGGAAAATTAGTATATAACCAAATTGCATTATGCCTTCGAGACAAAATTCTACATTGCTTTTGTATTAGAGTATTGTGCAGGAGGTGAGCTGTTTTACCACTTGAGAAAACTAAAGAGACTAAATGAACAAGAAGCAAAATATTACTTTGTAGAAATATGTATAGGAATGGCATATTTACATTCATAAAACATTGTGTATAGAGATATTAAACCTGAAAATATATTATTGGATTTATAAGGTCATATGATGCTTAGTGATTTTGGATTATCCAAACCAAATATGGAAGAAGGAGAATTAGCTTATTCATTTTGTGGTTCACCTGAGTATATGGCACCTGAAATGTTAATGAAATCTGGACATAATTATTTAGTAGATTGTTATTGTCTTGGTGCTTTACTTTATGAATTAGTTTCTGGATTACCTCCTTTTTATTCTAATAATACTCAAGAAATTTATAATGCAATATTGACAGAGAATGTTTAATTTCCAGACTATGTCTAGATTTCTGACTAATTGAAAGACTTAATAATTAGTTTACTTTAAAAAGATCCAGATCAAAGATTAGGATAAAATGGTGGTATCGTCGAGATTCTAACTCATGTATGGTTTCATGATGTTGATTTTGAAGGAATAGTAAATTAAACTCTTTAACCTCCTTATAAACCCGAACCTTTAAAGTATAATTTTGATGAAGAAGAATTTAATAAAGGAGATGCTGAATTTAGAAAATAATATGCATTTAATCTTCAATATGAATTTTAAGTATTTACAAATAAATTATATTTGTTAGAATGTAGATAATGCAAAATATGAATTGGAAGACTTTTATTATGAAAAACCATTAGTGGAATTCAAAAATAGAACCAATTTAGTTAATACTAGTAAATTAGTTTCAGAAATAGTTTAAAAAGAATCATTATCTCCTAATAAATAAATGATATCAAAAGTCAAAGTAAATATATATAAATACATTATATAGTATTCACCTTAAGAAAATAAAAAAGTATTGAGACCAAATATTAAGAGTGAAGCTCTTGACTATTTCAAAAAGCATAATCTTCTGACAAAATCTTCATAAATCCTTCAATAGTCTTTAAAGTTGGGTCATACTTATTCAAAAACCTTATAATAGCCTTCAATGTCTATTCAAGATTTAAAAGTACTAGAATTTAATAATTAAGAAATTAAAATAATTATTTGATCAATCTAAATAATTATTAAGTTCTGATAGATTAACTACAATTCCTGATTAGAATAATAAAATTGGATTAGAGAGAGTCAAAACTGAATAATTTGGTAATTTACCTTCTCCAAAAACTACCACTAATAGTGCTGTAAATTAATTAGCTAAATTTTCTAAGTTATTTGGATCAGATAAAAGGAAAAAATGAAAATGTATTTATAGTTTTATATCCATACATTACTCATTAATATAATAATATTAATATACTTTTTTTGTGCAATATAATGTATTAATAATGAAATCATTTCTTCTTTTATTCTACTTTCTTAATATAAAATTCTAATTCCTTTCCTTCCAAAATATAACCATCAGCTCTTCCTGATTATCCTGGTCTTGATGTTACTCTTACCAATAATCTTTAATTTGTAAATTATTCTTAAACCAATGCATCAATGGCATTCTCCTTTGATCTTTATTCTAATTTCTTAATAAGACTTTTTGATTTTTTAGGTTATTCAGGTTGTCCTTCCTAATTTAATAAATCAATATTACTTTCTTATCCTTCTTCTTTGATCCCAATTCTACATTATATTTCTTTGCATACCATTATCTAAATGGAGCAGCATCAACTTAAACAATTACTCCTCTAGTAAGAGTCTTGGTTCTGACCAATTCATTATTAGATGGATGATAAACAACTTCAACAATTTTAGCTTTTTTAGCAATGCCTTGGCTTCCCCAAGAGAAATTGCCTTCAGATAAACGAAGTGCTCTAAATTTGAAATTTCCTCCTCTGACTCTTAATCTTCTTACTCTTTTTTCTCCTGATACTAATTTAGTCATTGCTGCTTATCTTCCTTTTTCAAAGGCTCTCTTTTTCTTATGAATAGGCATACGACCTCCCGTAAGTCTTCTTTTGTGTCTGCTGTCTCTTGAAATTCCCATGAATTGCTTTCTTAAATAAAAAAAGATTTTATTTAATTTTAAAATGTGCTTATATATTAAACCAAATATTTTATTTATTTTCCATTATTAATTCAAAAGTTTTATACAAAAGATAAATGGATGTTTAATAAAATTCTAAAACATATATAATATAAATAAATGTAAAAAAAAATCAAATTTATTTATTTGTTGTACTAAAATTGAATCTATATTTTATACAAAATATATTATCATTTATTGTCATCAAATTAAAATGAGTATTTTCTAAGAGGCTTAGGAATTCCATATTCAAAGCACAAATCATCAGTTTAATATATAGAATTTTCTTTCTTTTTTTTAATTGACTTATCAATTTGTTGTTATTAAGATATAAATTCCTTTAAATCTTAACTTTATTAACTAAGTAATTATAGATAAGGTTATTGGAGAACACCATGCCGAGCAATATTCTTAGGACTTTTAGAAAGGCAGTATTGATTACTATCAGAATGTGGAAAACTTGGTAATCTTAACTTGGGTAATTATTTAACTCTATTAGGACTAAATGAACTCATATTTTAGAATTGAAATATATTTCTACTCTTTAATTGTTTTACAACTAAATATTGATTTCGAATTTTAAAGTTTTTGAATTCTATTTCCCTTTTTTGTTCTATAATATTTTTTTTTAATTGATAATATAATGACATTATAATTAATTAATATATATTTTGCATCATTTTGAAAAGAATATTGTTTATAATTTAATTATAGATTAATATTGTTTTCAAATAAATTGATTGCAAAAATGAATTTAATGTAATCATATATTTTAAGCATAAACAAATAATAATTCATGAGATTACGTCATCAATCCCAGGAATTGGTTGGTTTACGAACTCTATGTTTAGATCTATTGATTAATGATGATAAAATACAATAGACTCTGAAACAAGTCCTTAAGTTCATTGTTACTCATAGGTTAAAAGGGATGAGCAGGGAAATATTAATTAGGTCTTTCTAATTCTAGTGGAATAGATCTCTATGGTTGTTTTTAAATTGTGCTTTCAGTTCTTAAGGATTTAGTTTTTTAAGTTTTCCTTACTTTAACGATATTAGATTCGGTGGTAAATCTAGTTTTTGATTATTCATTATTTCTTTCTTAAATTCTGACTTTAGGAATATTAACATCAACTTGAGAATACGAAATCTCATAGCTTAAGACTGGAGGTAGTTTGATATCTTCTTTTGACCTTTCAGTTGAAGAGCCAAAAGCATAACTTTTTTTTCTTTGGCGATTTTCTTCAATTTTGTATGCTGAAAGATTTGGTTTTTAAACTCTTGTTTTATGCAGTATAAATTTATGATAATTAAGTTCTGCATCTGTGCTTTCAGTATTTTGAGAGAAGAAATCATATAGATCTCTGACCATTTGATTATGATAATTAATGATGTATTTATATATAATTTATCGGGATTTGGATGATATAGAATAGAGACAGAGAATTATAATGAGAATAAGAGAGATAAGAGTTAAGTAAAGGTTTGCAGATTGAAGCAATTAAATACATAATAAATACAAATTAATTATAGTTAATTTAGAAATGAATACTTTGTAATCCATAATCTAGCAAAAAGTTTTGTAGTAAATAAATACTCAAAGAACAGAACCATTAGAATCCTTGAATATTACTTATGTAAATTGAATTGTAAAGTTTAGTCTTCAGCAACCAAGATAAAAATACTTTTAGAAGATGCTGCTTAAATTAGAAAAGTTATGCAAGTAATTCCAATTTTAAGTAGGGTATTCAAAGTGTTCATCTACAGAAATAGTAATCTGAAGCATTGATTTCTAGCAACAAAGAAGCTGCTTTAAATATTGATAACAATAATGCTATGGTTTAACTTAAGAATGAGGAAAATAAATAAGGTCCATAAAAAGGAAGGTTTTTAGTAAGAAATGAATATGGCAGTAAATTGTAATCTGAAAATAAAATCACACATTCATCAGTTGTTCCCAATAAATACCATAAAAATTAATTATCCTTTGGGGAAGAAGGCAAAAAAATTAAAGCAGAAGATATATGGAAGAGGAGAAAAGATTATGATCAGAAAGTCAGACAATTTCATTTACCAAAAATAAAAGAATATAATAGATTTCAAAACAATAGTTTATAAAAATAACAATCTGGATAACATACTGCAGAAATTCAATTCTCAGATAACTATAAAGAAGATGTGGATGATGATTTAATGTAGGAATATAATTAAAAGTAATTTAAATAAGAAATTAATAGATATTATAAAAAATAACTCTTTCTTTGGAACAAAAAATAGAGATAACTTGATTTGGATAATGATGATTTATTTGATTGATTTATTATTTATTTTAAATAATGACATCGATTAAGGAATACTAATTAAAATAATATTAAAATCTATTCGTTAGCATTGTATATTTTAACTTTATTGTAATTTGAATATTAAAAAAAATAATTTATTATATTAATATGTCATAAGTGAAAAAAAGCCTCTTAAAAGTAGAGAAACTTTAAATTGATATCTATATTAATAAATAATTAATTTAAGTAGATTACAATGATTAAACTATTGTAGGGGAAATTCTCGATTTCATTACAAGGATACAAAATATCTCGAACTCAGATATTTCTTTGTATTTAGCAAAAAAAAGTGGTGAAGCCAAATTATCTTTCCCAGCTTTAGAATGGAATAGAAAACTAATAAAAACAAATAAAAAAAGATTTGTTGTTATTATGAAGTAATTGGAACCAAAAATTTAAAATGATTTCCTTAAAGAAATTGTAAAAATAACTGAAGGGAGATAACATAAATAAAGTATTTTAAAAAAATGGTTTGGAATGTCTATGACTTGCAAATGATTTATATATTATATTTAATTCATTCTTTAATAAAATATCTTTTAATTATAAAGATTATAATTATTTATTATTATATATCTTTTTACATTATATAATAAATTTAATGGACTATAGGTAATTAAAATTATAAATATTTTGTAATGCTATAAATATAGATACAGTAATATTGAAAATAAAATAAATAGTAATGTAATATCTATAATTAATATAAAAATTCAAAACAAAAATCAGATGGATCAAAAATCAACTGCGTTTCACATTTATAAGTAAACCCTGATTAAAAAAAATAATTAACCTATTACATAAGTGTATAGTTATGAATAAAAAGATGTGAGTTTATTGTGATTATCTCATTTAGAAAATAGGATAAGGAGCTTATGGGAGTGTTTATAGAGCAGTTCATAAAATAAGTAAGCAAGTGAGAGCAGTAAAAGTGATTAATAAATTGAATATTAAATACAAAGATAGATTATTGAGTGAAATCACATTAATGGAGTTATTGGTAATAAATGTCTTTTCATTTTAGGATCATCCTAGCATTTTAAGATTGTTTGAAACTTTTGAGGATGCAGAGTATTTGTATATGGTTTTGGAGTAAAAATATCAATTCAATTACTTGATAGAATCTGTTAAGGAGGTGATGTTTTTGATAAAGTACTTGAGAAGGGTTGTCTATCAGTAGATGATGCATTTAAAGTTTATATATAATACATGAGAGCAGTTAATTATTATTAAGGATTTAAAATAGTGCATAGGTATAATAATTTTATAATTTTTTAGAGATTTGAAACCTGAAAACTTTTTATTCTAAAAGAAAAATGATATGGGTTCATTAATTGTTATTGATTTTGGAATTGCAAAAAGAGGAGTAGACAAATTATAAACTAAGAGTGGAACAGTAAAATATAATTAATTTCTAATAATTAGGCTTATTATGTAGCACCTGAAGTACTAGATGGATTATATGATCATAAATGTGATGTTTGGTCTGCAGGAGTTGTTCTTTATGTTATTTTATGTGGTTATCCTCCATTTTATGGAGAAAATGAAAAAGAAATATTAATAGAAATCAAATCTGGAACATTATAATTTGAAGGTTTTTATATTTTATATATGTTTAGGTGATGAATGGTAAGGAATCTCATAAGAAATTAAAGATTACATTAAACAATTAGTATGTCCAGCACCCAATAGAGCTATACCTAAAGATTTGTTAAGTCATAAGTTAATAACCTAATATAATCAAAAGTTTCTGAATGATTTTAAATTGATTTCAATTTAAAATCTCAATTAATGGATTAAATATCATCCATTAAGAAGATTGGCACTTTATTATCTATCCACATAAATTGATTCATGTGATTTAGTCAATTAAAAGAATACCTTCTTCTTCATCAATCAATCATAAAGTGGATTGATAACACAATAAGAATTAGCTACTTATTTGAAGGTTAATAAATAGGATATTCAAAAATTATGGCCATATATAGATTGTAATTGCAATGGTTATTTGGACTTTTTTGAATTTGTAGCATTAACATTAACACCATAGGATTATCAAAAATAATTATAATTTATGTTTGATTTTCTAAGTTAATCTGATAAAGTGATAACATAAAAAAGTATTAAATATATTTTTGATTAAAATGCTAATTTAAATAATAAGTGGGATAATATTTCAAATACGAAAAATTAATTATCTTAAGTTAATCAACATGAATAACAAATAAATGTTAAAAACATTATTGATAAAGATATCGATTTTAATGCATTTAAAACATTAATGGGATGATGATTCAATAGAATATATAAATATATATTAATTACAATTTTTATAATCAAACAATGGAGGCTTATAGATTCCATGTCCTTTATTTTTTTTTTTAATTACTTTCGTAATCTAAGATTATTGATATAAAATTTTACTTGTAATATACTTTTTGACTTATACAACAAAGTAAATGATGACTCCTAAGAATATAGTTTCAATGATAGCTTAAACCATCATTAAAGTTCCTTGATACAATTATCCACATATAATTTCTTACCTCTAATCATCAGTAATTTCAGTTGTAGTAGGTTATTATGTTGCATTTTCCTATAACAATCGAGTTTTTGATAAAAAATTATATTGTTATGCATAACCTTGCATGAGAGCCCATACTAGAAAGTAAGTAATTAATCTTAAAGCTAAGACAACTGATGTCAAACACAAGTATTTTCCAATTTCGGAAGATGACCTTGAATTGATACCAAGAAAACCATATGTTGAACTAGCAATCCAGAATATGTTTCCACCTACTATAATTAAACACAATATTGCATATGTATAACATGTAGTTCGATAATGAATGAAATAATATAGAAATCTTATACACTAATATATAAATGCACACTAAAGATAATAGATAGTTAACTTACAATTATGAATATATTTGAACTTTACAAAAATCTAATTTTATCCTCTATCGCTTCATTGAATTCTTCACAATCAGGAGGCAACAAAGAGTCACCTTATCTCTTGGTAATAATGAAAGGCTTATTCATTTCCATCTGAGGATTCGAATTGAAAATATTTATATATATATAAATATATTAAGATGAATCAATTAAGAAATTAAAGAGGTACAGACACAGATGAGGTATACATTGATCCAGAGAGAGGAATAGCTATTAATGCTCGTTAGATGACCACTGAATAGCATTTCAAATATTACAAATCTTCATTCAGTACAATGAGACCTGATTTGACTGAATATGAATATGAAGCATTTGCTAAGAGATTAAGAGTAGGTATTTGAGAAATTATTATAAAGGTGAGTCATTCTTGAATCACATGAGAGTATTTCTTAATCATGAATCAGGTAGGATCACAAATCTTTATCATTTAAGTGCTAGATTGGATAAAGCTTTGGTATTTGATGCATTACTATAATCAAGAACTATTAATAATAATATTTCCAATTGCGAACTCCTTTTATTTTGGGCCATAGATCAAATGCAAATAGAAATTGGGCTGATGCATCAAAAGTTGTGAATTATGTTGAGAAACAATTATTAAAAATTACAAAATATGGTAATAATGTCCAACCTAAAGGTCTTAGGTTTGGATTACCCTAATTATTATGCACCTGTAACAGTATAAGAATTGAAACAAAGAGAGGATGACATTTATGAAAGATTCGTAAAAGAAATGAGAAAACCGCCCATCGTTGCAGTCTAATGAACATTATATAAATAAATAATACATTATTATTAGAATCTTGTTTACTAATACATATATATTTAATCTTTATATATTAATATAATCATACTCTCAATTCTGATTGTTTAGGAGAATGTTATATTTTATTAATTTTGTGCCAATATATCTAAATAAAAAAAGATATGGATTTATTAAAATTAATTTATAAAATGTCTGAAACTATAATATTTTATTATCTTTTTAAGTTATTAATTATGAGTAAATCAGACAAATACTTTATGCTTGAAGACGACATCTCTAGTACTCAAAGTTCTGAAGGAGAGGATTACATTCCTAAAAGAATAATTTCTAAATCCAACACTAGAAGGATCCACAAAATTCCCATAGAGCAACAACAATAACTATTTCGTCAAGTGTTTCAAGAAGGTAAACCAATTAAAGAGGTATTCTTTTTCATATTATAATTAGGTTGCCAAAGCTTTGAATCTAAATTACTCTAGTGCTAAATCTCTAATTCATTATTATAAAAATAATAAACGTTCTGCTCCCTCAGCAGTATTAGACGTTTTAAGTGGCAAAAAATCCTTGGTGTGTCGAGTTTCATAAAAAATAGATAAAAAATATAATAATCTAAAAATAGAAGTCAGACAAAAAAATCGAATTCTTAACTCCTACAACTACTATGAACACAAGACAACTAATAAATGAATTATAAATCAAAATTATATTCTTTATTACGTTAGATCTTTCATTCGTCTTAATTAGGATTTCCAATTAAATAATTTTATACATTAAATTAATATCAAAATATTGATTTTAAATAATCAATTTTATTAAGATGTCTTGCTATCTAGAACACTATACCTATTAGCAAAAGAGAAGATAATAAAATCTATAATTGTATTTATATTTAATTATAATGATTAAATACATATAATTATTGTCTCAATGTCTTTGTGGAATGGTTTCATCTATAGCTTTTTCCATCAAATAATAATAATACCAAATAATCCTATTTAAAAAAAATGAAAACTTTTCTTGGATGCCAATTCATTTCATTATTATTAGAATTGGATGTCCCCATCTTTAAACCCTAATTAGGTATTAACATTTTCATTAACATATATTTAGTAATCAGATGTCCTTCTAAAATTGATTTTTTTTTTTTAATCGATCTTAAGAAGGAAAAAGAATATTTTTCCTTTCAAAATTTATTTTTCTTAATATCTCTATTTGAATCATATGTTTCAAGCGCAATTCTTGATTGTGTTTACCTACAGATTAATTTTTTAATTTATCTTGAGCAAATCAAATTCTGTTGAAATTATAAACAGATTATAATTATTTATTCACCAGTTTTTTTATTATTTTTCATTTTCATATTTTTAACAACATACATATATTTAATTATAAAATTTTGCGCCTTCTCTCCTCCATATGTATAGATTCTAATAATTTATAATTGATCTTCGATTATTCTTTGATTCAAATGATTATTTCAATAAATCCAAAAGACTTCCACATTTCTATTTAAATTAATAAATAAATTTTCTGAATTATCAATAATCCATTTACTAATTTTAATAAATTGAAGTATATTTTATATTAAAAAAAAGATGAATGTATTATATTTGATCTGCTTAATATATATGGGATATAGCTTATCTGTACAGATTAGCTAAAAACCTACATGCTTTTATGTTAAATCATATACAGAAGACACCTATATTACAGTAAATTATTAGATATCAGGAATGGATGAAAATAAAACAGAAATTACAATAGAATCAGAAAATGGAGATTAATTAGTAAAGAAATAAAATACAAATGAAGGAGCACTGAAATAATTTTTAAGAGAAAAGGGCACTTATTATATCTGTTTCAAAAGTTTATCTAAAGGCTATAAGACTGTAAGTTTTGATTTTGACATGGATGGTGTAGATAAAGAATATGCTTAAACAGAATAATTTAGTGTGATGTCTAAGGAGTTGTCAAGGACTAATAGAAACTTTTAGACAATTTACAGAAATTAAAATTGGATTACTGATAGAGAGAATGCTCATTAAATATGTAAATATTATAATCAAAGTAGTGTTGGAATAAACATAATAATATGTTAAATTGTGTGCTTCAGCAAAAATAGGAATATTATTAATAATTGCTATATCATAGATAAGTGTTGTATATTATTTTTTTAAAGATAAAGATTTTAGTGGAAGAGTGTGATAATTATCTTATTGATAGATACATAGATATATTCACTTTTTCTTTTAAACAATTTTATTGCTTTATTATTATTATTACTAAATAGCCTTTTGTTATTATTGTTAATTTGGTCTAGTATAGGCAGTAGTATATTGTTGCTATTTGTTAGTTTAAACTTATTGTTTTGGAAAAGGCTTATCATTTCCAACTAATCCTTATTGTAATTTTTAAGGCATTTGTAAATATTTCTGATCCTAAAATACATGCTCTTATATGTCAGGTGTTGTAGAGAGAGGAATGTAATCCTAACCAACCTTTTTACCCAAAGCTTTTCTTTCTGATTCATCTTCAAATAAGGTTTCATGTAATTCCCATCTCCTGTCACATGCTATACAAGCAAAATAAGAATCAAAATCAGAACATTAGCATTTCTTGCATCTTAATGGATAATTAGGTAGATGATCTTCGCATCCATGATTACATTTACAAGGAGGTCTCCATGTCAAAATATTGAAGTCTTTTCTACGTGGTAGCCAATACATTCCACATTCTTCTGGCCTAGATGGTACAAACCTAAATCTTTTGCATTCACAATTTTCACATCCAGTGTTAAATTTTTTGTTTAATTATTATTTGTGTTAACTAAATAGATGACCACAAAAACATTTGCTTGTTGAACCTATTCTACTACATTCTGATTTCTATTCTGCACAATAATAAGTAATCTTATTATTCTGTATTTTTATACATAAATTCCAGTATTCAATGTTTCTAAAGCATGTTAATATTCTTAATCTATGATCTTCCTAGCACCAACAGCTGGTCCATATTTTTGTACGCCTTCACGTACTTACTACTCATTCATAGCCATGTAGTTGAACATTTATTATTATTATATGATAAATATAGAACATCATTATTATTTTACCAATTCAAATTAAGATGAATCCATTAGATTTCTGGATCTAAATAATATTTTTTGGAATGTATTATAAATGATTTTTGCTTCTAATTTTTCTGAAAGATAATATAAATTAATCTCTTTATTGTTCCTATCAACTTTCATTCATATCCTTTCAATAATTGTAGATCTAATAAAACTACCTAATAAAGCAGCATCCTTAATCCACAAATTCACCCCTTAACCAGTCATAGGATAATTAGAACGGGATGTATTTCCTATTGAAGCTATTCTTTTCTGAAATATAACGTTACTCTTGCTATGTCTATAGAAGATAATCAATTTTTTTTATTTGAAATATTTAGATTCTTGCACATATATCTACTTATTAATAAATTGAGAGTCTTGTAAAATTACTTAATATTATAATTTTTATAGAATTAACATTTTATAAATATAAAATTAGACTTCAATAATGTTATCCATCTACAAAAAGTAATGATACTTTCAAAGTGTATTATAATAAAACTTAATTATGATTTTTACTTTTCTCTGTTTTTTAAAGTTCAACAAAGTAGTGAATAATTTTAATCAGATAGATTGTCTATTTATAATTTTAATGAAATATTTATTTTCTAAATATATAAATAAAAATAATACATTAATAATATAGGATGATACAAAATGATAATTCTAGTGCATTTTGCAATAAGCATAATGATTATATGATCGAAGTTGTATGTGTTGATTATTTAAGTAAAGAATGTCAATATATGTGTAAAAAATGTTTCAAATCATTTAATATATCTAATTCATAATAAAAGGATTAATAATTTCAATTAAAACAATAATAATTTTAGGACGAATGTATGAAGGAAGAAAGAGAACTGGATAGTTATCTTTAAGAAAAAATTCAATTATTATCAAAAAAATTTAACTCTCATATTTAGGCTGGCTTGGTAAAATTAATGGATTCATTTCGCAATTCATTTTAAAATTCATTAAAAGGTATAAAAGACTTTGAGGCTGAATTAACAAAAATAAATAAATAATATCCTAAATTAACAAAAATACATAAAGAAAACCTTGAATTAGCAATAAAAAAATAGTAATAATTGATGAATGATTTAAGAATTGAATCTATCAAAAATAAGGCAAGTTATTTAAATGAGTTAAAAAATAAGCTTATTGATACAGCTCTTAATTTAGAAAATTAAATATTTTCAGAACATTTGTTGGGATAATAATTATATGAAATTCCAAATCCTAAAACTATTTTTGAAAATTTCGATACAAATAATTTATTATTGTCTTTTGAATAATTATATCTTCTAAAATATCAATATATTACTGAAAAAGATACTGAATAAAAAATTAATTCATATGAATAAGAGTTTAAAAAAATAAATTAGGAACATATTGAAATTAAGGAAAATCTTGATAAATAATATAACAAAATAGAAAAAGAATTAGAAAAATAAAAGAAATAAATGTTAGCTAGATTTAAAAAATACCAAGATTGGGTAATTTAGAATAATGAAAAAATTATTTAATGTAGAAAAGATGCTTAAGTAAGGGAAACTGAAATTTAAGTTATGAATAATTAAGACTTTGTAAATTAATTAAAAAAAGAATTAGCAAATAAAAAAGCTTAAGAATTATTTTGATGAATTCAGAGAAACTGTAAGCAAAATTTGTCATCTTGGATATTATGATATTAAAGTAAGTTTGAAAGAAATAGAAAGTAACTTTATAGTCAAATTGATTCCAGCATAAATGTTATATGACATAAACCATA
>JPFL01000111.1:139128-167952 GCA_000733385.1 Paramecium biaurelia
TAAATGTAGGTTTAAATGAAAAAGGAGATGTATTCAATTTATCATATATTTAGTTTAAAGGAGATGCTATCATATAAGAATCTAAGGCATAAACAAATATGTAAATATCAGAAAATGAAAAATAAGAAGGAGATTCAACAAAATAATTTCAAGATTAATCTCTATTTCATTTTGATTTATCAAAACTTTTCCCAAATAGTTAAAATAAGTTTAATTATACAATAACAAGAACCGAAAAAGGATAAGAATCATATAAAGATAATGATAATTAATGGTAACTTACAATATCTTAAAATAACAAATATAATTTTATTGTTTATCCAAATTAATAAAATAAAATTGAATTTTAAGATATTGTCATTAATTCAGAAAATAAAATTGATGAAAACAATATTATTAAGGTAAACTGTTTTGATAAGAATCATTTATATGAAGGTTAAATAAATAATCATTTTGAATATTCTGGATAAGGAAAATTAATATAGAATGGAATTGAAATATATGTTGGATAATTTTCAAGTGGATTTAAATAAGGAGTAGGAATTGAATTTTTGATTTCAGATCTTTAGTATTAAATCCCTATATTTTTAGTTATCAAGGTCAATTTGAAAAAGATGAAAAACATGGATAAGGTAAAATTGTAAAAAAGAAGGATAATGAATTTTTAATAATTGAAGAAAATATCAAATGGAAAAATGGCTAATCTTAAAATGATGTTTGTAGACTATTTTGATATTTTCATATATTATATAATAGATCTAAAACACTATAAATTCTAAACAATCTTTAATCTCATTTTTATTCTCATTCAAATTTTTGTAAACTAGATAAAATAACTTTTGATAAATTTTTAGGTAATTTAGATTACATCTACGTTAAGCTTATTGAATCACTCTTTAAGTTAAATATTTTCAACATCAACATGCAACATTGTTTAGGAATTATTTATAAGAAAATACTGTCTAATCTGTCAAATTATAAAATATAAACATATTTTATAATAATAATATTGCCTTATTATTATATCTATTAAGTAACTTTATTTCATTATTTTGATATTATTAAGCCGCTGCAAAATACAATTTTAAAGTGCAACCCCTATTATGCTAAAATCATAAATTTGCATAATATTAAATCTGGGTTATTTGAATAATAATAATCTTAAGAATAATTCAATTAAGGGTTTTTATCAAAAATTTCAAACAGCCATTCAATTATTATATAATATGAATTATACACATACTTTACAAAATCAATCAGAATTCTCTTCTTCTTCCTGTTATACATCTCTTTACATAAATTAAGAAACCCATTGTTCTGCCTACTCTTTTACTTTCTATATAGTTGCACTATCTCCATATTGGTTTTCATATTCTAATTGTTTCTTAAATAAAAATTTGATCTTTCTTGGCTTCTTATTATTGTGAATTGCCTTTTAAAATATAGATCTAACAACTTCAGGTTAACAATATTTAATCGCTAAATCCAAATATTATGACCATATATCAGTTCTAATAATAATTCTATTAATATACCTTGTAGAATTTTTATCCAAAATAGTTTCATATGTAGTTTTCCCTTCTTCAATTTAATTATTTTAAAATTGCAAACGTCCATAAAAGGATAAAAGTTTTACTTGTTTCGATTTTTTCAAACACTACATTGATCTATTTAAAGTATCCTTAAAGGAATATTAGGGATTTTCATCATCGTGTACTTTTTACCATTCCATTAAACTCTACAGAAACTCCATCCAACTCTTGCAACTTTATTTATACTTTTAGACAAAAGACTATAAAGTTATATATACATATATACTCTTGATAATTCAACAGTTAAATCAACTTTTTCAGCCTTTCTGTAAATATTGATCAATTTTATATGAAGTTTCTTTCCATCACAATTTTAACAACCTCTCTTAAAGACATTAATTAAATTATCTTCAGATCCAAAATTGAATTCCAAATTTAAATAAGCTGTCCATAAATTCAATCTTTCTAATTCATTGCTGAAATTGATAACTCTTAATGCTCTTTCAATAACATTCCTAGCACTCTCAATTCCTTCATTTTCAGCAGCATAAGCTACAAATTCAATCCAAATTACAGATGAATTAGGATTTGTTAATATTTTCCTAAATCATAATTATATGAATATTACTTTTCATATTCAGCTCTTGATTCTAGATTTTGCACTTCTTCTCTAATTTCTTCTTAATCATTTTCTTCTTCTATATCTTATTCCTTATGATCTTCTTCTACTTCTTCATCTTCTTACTCTTCTTCATTATCTCCTCCTTCATTTACTTCTTATTCGATTTCCTCTTCGATTTCTTTATTTTAATTTTGTTATTCTACTATTACATTGTTTTTAATTTAATGTTATTTGACCATTTCTTCAAAACTCTCATGCAAATCTATAACATCCTTTTGAATATCCCCTAATTCAATTTATCTCTTTCCTTCAGTATTAATCAATTCTTAAATATTGCTTAATCTTAGAACTGTCTAATTACTTTTATTCTGTCTCTATCCAATCACCAAACATTATATCTACTATCCAATCTTAAATAATTTATTTGCCCACCAACCATCTTCACCTTCTAATCCCTCAGCATCTTTCTTATCTAATTCTCCCTATTGAAGAGTACCTAAAATTTTAACTGCTGCCTTTTCATTTCTAATGTTTACAATCAAACCTTAAACTATATCTCCAATTCTTATTTATTTTTCATCTAATTTATATTTAAGTAAATTCAAATCTACAGTTCCTTATAATTTGTTTAATTGAGTAATCATTAACACTATTGGTCTATACTTAATATCAGTTTTGAATCCTCTTATTAAACAAGTTGTTTCGTAATTTAACTTAACAAAAGTACCATTATATGTACTTCCTGTAACATATCCCAATGCAACTTAACCTACAGCTAAAGGAGTCTTTTTATATAATTATGTTCTAACATCATATTTTAGAGAGAGTATCATTTTTTAATAAGAAATTGTGTTACTTTTAACAGGATGAAGACATTTATTCCATAACTTATCATTTAAAAATGTTTCTCTAGCACTAGCCCAATAAACTTTATCTTTTGCTATTATTCTACACACTCCCCACCTTCCAACTGGATATTATTCAAACAAATTTAATTCCCATAATTCTTATAATTCTGTTATATCAATAGATGCAAATTATCTATTTTTTAATTGTACTCTTATATAAGAATCATGATGACTTAAAATTCTATAGATTTACTTTGTGTATAGAATATCATTTATATTCTATGATTATTGTAATTGATCCTCTTCAGTAATGATAATACCTTTCAATTATTTATCAAATTCATATAATTTTATTTTAACTGGATGTCCTTACTGTATTTATGATTCTAAATTATTCAAAACTTCAGGTTGTTCAACATTTACATCCCAACCATCAATAAAAACATTATAATTGTAATAGATTTAGACAACTAAAGGTGATTTTGAGTCACTCTTTATATGCTTTATTATACCATATACAATTTTATTACTATCTTTCTAAGCATCTTTTTCTAATTAAATATGATCTGATAAACAAGTCAAATCAAAAATTTATTTATTATTTTCTATGTTTTCCCCTATGATTTAAGCATTTAATTGAGAACCTACATTCAAATTTTCAAATTCACTTTGCAATTTGAATAATCTATCCTCATTCCTATAACACTCAAAGAAAGCCTTATGAATTCTACCAAATTTTCCATCTTTAAGATTCACATAAATAACATTATTCTTTATTGCACTTACAACACATTACACCTTCTCTCCTAAGTTTAATTTAGTTTTAACATGCTTTATTAATGCAACACTTTAAGTTTATCCTTCATTAACTTACTTTTATTTTGGATCTATTTTTTTTAAAGAAAGTAGAAGTTTATTTTCACTTTAATTTACATATTTAACATATACTTTAATTATTTAACCATCTTTAATATCATCAGGGTTTTATCCATCAAGACTTAAATTAGACAGAAACCCAACAATATTTTAAAAGAATTTAACTAAGATTCCATTTTCTAATTTCTTTATTGTAAATCCATACAATGTATCTCCTGCATTTACATCATCTAATGTTTTAAATACTTTAATATCAGTTAGCAATGTAGGTTTCATTGTTACTATGATATTATTATGTTATTCATCAATTTATAAAATTCTGACTCTTATTTTGCTACCTACTCTAAATTTAGGTGGATTAGTCAATGGATAATCTGACATTTAAATAGATGGTAATATAGCATGAAATTTTTCATTAATGTTTAATAAAACACTATATGAATCCTCTTTTAGTAAAACTTATTTAACAACACCTTTAACAATTGTTCCAACATTTAAATCACTTAATTTAGGTTGTGAATTGACTTCAAATGATACAAACCCAACATGATCAAAATAATTTATTTCTTTTATAATACAAATTCTTTAGATGTGATCAATAATTTCCTAATCAGCAGGAATCTAAGTTTTGTTTAACATACAAATTGGTCCCAAATTAGGTTATTTAGCTTTTTGTGCTTTCTTGCTTTTTTTAGTTTATACTTAATCATCATTTAAAATAGCATTTACTAGATATGCTCCAGAATATAATTGTTAGTTAATTACAACACCTTAATATTATTAACCAACCTCATATGGAGGAATGTAAATGGTATTATCAACATGCTCTTATTTACTTGAGAGATAGATTTATCTTGAAGGTTCATCGAATCCTATTATTCTACATAATAGATTTTTTTCTTGTTCAACCTAATAATCTTAAAAAATATATCCCAAAACACCAAATTTATTGAGTTTAACAATTTATCCACCTGTAATAGATTTTGCATTATTGCATTTCCAAATATTCCCAGGAGTGAGCAAATGTTTAGAGATCTGCTACTTATTTTATAATTAAACATCTCTTTATTCAAAATCACAAATGGCAATTTTCTCTTTAGAATTAATTTCCTTAATGTTAAAGAGATAAACTCGTCCACACTTGAGTTTTTTTTCATTAATAAACCCACCAAATTATTAAGATCCAAAATTAATAGTAGTTCCGAACTCATTCCAAGTTTAGGCAATTCCAGGTATTTACATTCCAACAACTAATTAATTTACACTTAATTGATCATTGAAGACATTTGGATGCAAACTCAATTAAACTTTGTTGTTCTTTTATTCTTCTATAACTTTAGTCATAACATATTCTCCTATCTTGTAATCTCCTCCATTCACACCCTTTCTATCTCTGAGATTATGCTAATCCACAAACCCTTTTTTATTTCTAGTGAAATTGATAATCAAATAAGCTCCATTGGGTCCGATGGATGAGATACATCCTAAATGTAATGATCCTACATCAAAAATCTAATATATAAGCAAAATCAATCATACTTAATCAGGTATTTTTTATGTCATACTAAGTATTTTTTAGCTTTTCATTTAAAAATAACCCAATATATCTTAATCCAAATCTCCTAATGCACCATAATCATCTTAATCCATGATCGGTTACTTATTTTAGGGACCATCATCATCACTAGATATATACTCTGCTAATTAAGCTCTTCTTTAGAGTTGCTTTTTTTCTCTTTGTTTTTTCTTCTTTAGCTTGTCTTCTGTTCCCTTTTCATTTTTATATGTAGGAGCTGGGTTAAACATGTATTTATCATCTTTCAGTGCATCAATTACTTTTTTTTTCATTAATTAAATTTTTAATAATTATGTAAACTGATAATTCATCGACAATAATTGCTCCAGTCATTAATGATGAGCAAATCATAATTGATTCAAATGATAGATAATCATAGTAATTTTTATTCCTTAGTATTCTTTAGATCACTAATTCAAATTAATTATCATGCTAACATGAAAAGAGTACCAATAACAGTTGTCTGTCCTTAATGCAAACAACAAGGAACAACTGTTATTATACGTGAGGTTGGAGCTGCGACAATAATGGTAGGTTATTTACTCTTTTTACTAACGACGTAAAATAAATATTCATTAATATAGAATATTTTGTTTTTGGATTCCTTGCTGTGTAGATGAATGTCAAGATGCAATTCATTAATGCCCAAATTGTAAAGCTGAAGTAGGGATAAGTCCCTATTAAATTCTTTGAAATATTATTTAGTTAGTGAAAAATTCTCTATGGTTGAAATATTCATTTCTTAAAATAAAATAATAAGTTTATATATATGTTCTCTCCTGAAAAAGATTTCATTCTCTATAATACAAAAAGACCCCAGAATATATAAGTTCCTAGTTTTATGACTACAGCTTCTTCATTCAGAAATCAAAAGTTATCCAGCTTAAGGAACAAAAGTTATGCCGCAGCAGTACATGATGCAGTATATTCAATACATAACTAGAAGAAGCAAATGTCGACCATAGATTATTAAATTTGTGATAGAAGTGAACCTATCAATCTTAAGAATGCTTGTTATCCAAAATTCAAATCAGAACAGAGTGAAATATCTCAAATTGCTAAATCCTAAATTAGTACAATCATAACAGTCCCAAAAATAATTCAATTTATTGATTTTTGTAATAAAAAAATCATAGATGATGAACTCAAAAAAAGAAAACTTAGTTAAGACCAAACTCTTAAAGACCTTAAGTTAAAGATTCATAATTTTAATGAAAATAAGAAATCATTAAGACAAATATAAAAAAATATAAGGAGCAATTTCACTCTTCCATAAATGCATTCTAATATTGGAAAATATGAATCTTAAATCATCTAAGATAAAATCAATCAAAATAAAATAGATACAACATCATTCAATGATTATCAATCTCCAAAATCAATTAACAAGTAACCAAACTTTTAAGCCTATACAACTAAATAATCAATTAGAAGTTTCGATATGCTCTTCAATGTTAAACATCTAGTGAGGTTATAAGTAAAAAGATAAAAAGAATTTGAAGAGACACAATAAAATGATCCAGAATTTTAACTAGAAATTATAAAGAGATAAAATTAAATTTAAACTTTGATGTCTAATACGAAAAAACTAGAATAACTCAAAAATGCTTCCAAAGGAGTAATCTATTTGTTTAAATTCTTTAGATATTATTGCACATCAATGACTAAGATTAGTAGGCTGAATAAATATATTAGGATTTCAAATAGAAACTGGATATAAAATGATACTTTTAAGATTTGTGTTATTTTTTCTTATTGATTGGTTCTTTTAAGATTATTTAAATAAGTCTGAGTTTGCTCCAAAGTACAAAGCGGCCTATTAAAAAAAAATAAATCATAGTAAAAAGAAAGAGATAATTCTATAAATTTTATATATATATAGTTAAATTTCTTTTATCAGAGAAAGTTTGAAATAGTTAAAAAGTAATTTTATATTTAGATTTATTTTATAATTAGCCAGAAAAACTAATATAAAATTACATATCAATAGAAAATTTTAATTAGAAATATATCTATATGTAGAAATCCTTATTCAATCAACAATTAATGATTTTACGAAAAAGCCAAAAACACTATATTTATAAACGGGATAATAAATAACATTTTTTTTCTAAGAATCCTAATCACCTAAAACTACAATTTTACTTTTATAATTATCATAAAGATTAAATTGTGAAATGAACTTATTACTTGATGAGGTTAATTATAAAAATTTATAAGATCATACAATTCAATAAAATTATAAAGACGAACGATTAGAAGATCATTTTATTTTTTCAATACAGAAATTAGATTATTAAATTAATAACAAATAAATAGTAAACTTATTTAGAGTTTAGTAGAATTTATTCATTAACAATAGGACAAAAAGAATTCTAAGAATAATTCTTATAGATTTAGACTTAACTTAAAATTGAAAATTTTTATTCAACTTAACCAAAGGCCAATTTAAACAATTCATAATATTTTGATGTATAATGATTACTCTCTTTTTTTAATATGGAAAAATATGATTGAGATGAAATATTATTTATTAATCACCATTTAAGGATTCTACTAATTGCATATATTTTTTGACAAAATTACTCTTTTTATATGTTTTTTATGATAATATCTTAAATTTCTTATTGGCTTGGAAAATGATTTTTATGTAACATTCTTGTCCTTTACATTAATAAAAAACTAAACCTACTTAAATCAATTAAATTTCTTGCACATGCATCTTGTACTTAGATTGATTTCCAAATTTTTAAATGAGTGAGAAATTTTTTTAAGAATAATTTGATCTAATCTTATTATTGAAAATTAGTTATTGAAGATAAAAAATTTAACCAGGTCAAATTTTTAATTTCTTCAAATATTGAACAATGAATTGTTTATGCAAATTGTTCATTTAAATTAAAGATTTTTTTAAATATGTTTAAATAGGCATTAATTTTATTTAATTCATCTAAGGTTGACAAGTCCAAAATACTTTAAGGATTTTTTCTCTTGATTGAATCAAGGGATATTTTATTTACTATAAAACTAATTGTTATAGTCTAATACTTTTCCAATAAAATTGAGTTATTACTTTAGAATCCGTTTTATGTTTAATTGTATAATTCATAAATTTCGTATATCTCATAATATTCATTATGAAGCATAAGAAACTGTTAGTATGATTATTCATCTTCCTCAAAGTGTTTAAAAAAAGAATCAAAATACTTCAATTTCTTTTCTTCACTATATTCTTCAAATAGGTTATCTAACAATTTTTAGTAGATACTTGAGATAGTATAATGTTTCAATAGTATAATTTTAGACCACTTATTTTAAATGGATTCAAGTTTTTATAAATTCATCCATTACTCTTTTTTTGGAATCATATATTCTATAAGACTTTATAAAAATCTTTTTTAGGAAAACTTCAAAATAAAATAATTGTTTTCTTTTAAATAATCATCCATAAATAGTTGAATATTCTAATAAATTTAATCTACACTCTCAAACTTTAATGCATTAAAGAAAGATTATACTTGATCTTCATTTAATTCATAAATACTTTGAAAATTTGGTCGAATGTAATAATCAAAAATTTCTACTGTTCTTATTTATTCCATATAAAATAAACAAAATAAATTTAGAAGTTAAAATTTAGATGCCTAAAAGTCTTAGGCTAGAATCGAATTACAAAATAATGATGTGTTAATAAATACTTATTTACATGTTTCAAATGCAAGCATTAAAATTTCTTTCCCCCAAGATTAGTTGCCATTTTTCTTAATAAGATGATAAATGCTAGCTTAAATTAATAATAAATAAGTGTTTTCTTTGTAAGAATCTAATTTCTGGTGCACCAAGTAAGAGATTTTCCTATTGAAGAGGTCACAATTTAATAATTGATCATTCCCTTCTTTTGAAGATAATAATGGCAAAATACAGTTCGGCTATCCCTCTTTTGTTATAAAATGTTTTTATTATAAATAATAGGTATCAATAGTTTTCTCAACTTTGAAAAATTAAGTTACCTTTATTTAAGTTTCTTTGTTTATTTTGATTTTCTTAATGGAAATCGCAAAGCCTACTAAAGGAAATATCTCTATTAATTCAAAATCTTATTTGCATAATTGGCATTACTATCTAAAATCTGGATCCCTGAGCAATCCAACCATATTTTCTAAGGTAAAACAAGATACTTCCTACTGTGAGTCTTTAAGGATAATTTGTAAAAATTATTATTTCATAAATATTATTGATTTTTTCTACTTTTGTTTTTATGCTATTTAAATTTGTGATAGAATAAACTCAAATAATTCATCACTAAGTTTAGAAAAACACAAAAAAGAAAAAATTACTATATATTATTTCAGATTTAATTTATTAATGTTGTAAATCATAAGGTGACATAAATCTAAATGAAAGTTTTCCCCAGTTATATCTATGAAAAATATTAATTTTTTATTTTAATTATTTCAATATTAGATAAATAATTTTTAATAATATACAATCTTGAAATCATTAAAGTTTAAATTTAGTGCTCCTTTTGATTTTTCTTCCTTATTGTTATTCCTCTTCATTAATATCCAAATTATTAAATTTATCATTTTATTCAACACTCTTAACATTTAATTTATTCTAATTTGATTTTCTTTCTCCTTCAAAACTATCCTCCTTTTCTTTCAAATTTTGTTCTCTTTATTTAACAAATGTAGAGAGATCATCCTCACTTTTAACTCTTGTTTATTTATTGTTTTTTTAGAATTTATCATTTTCATAATGCTATTTTTCATTTTTCTCAAAATTATTTGAAAAATCATCTTTTCTACCTTTGTCATTTTTTGGTAATTCATTATTTTCTTCACTAAAATCAGTATTTCTTCTATCAAATCTATCTCCTTTAAATCCTTTTTCACTTCTATCAAATTTATCAAATTTATCTCTACTTTCATTTCTTTCATATCGTTGACCTCTATCTTCATATTTATCAAAACTTCTATTCTCTCTATATTAGTTTCCATTTGCTTCTCTATCATATTTCTAAGGACTTTCCTTTCTATTATATCTATCTGTGTTATCATTTCTGTCATATTTATCATATTTATTTGTATATTTATTTGCATATTTATCATATTTACCTGAATCATTGTATTTATCTTAATCAAACTAACGATCCTATTTTTATTAATCATATTTATTAAATCTATCATTTCTAGTGAATTATTCTGATCTATCAAATTTATTATTATATCTATCTCCTCTCTCATATTTATTAAATTTATTTTCAGAATTATCATAATAATTTTATCTTCTACCTTAATATTTATTATCTTTCTCAAAATTTTCATTTTCATATCTTCTACCTTCCTACTTTTGTTGAGTATTTTGATCCCCTAAAAAATCTGCTTTTTTTGTATATTTATCTATTTTTTTGTTTGAATCTTATTAATGAATAGATTCATTTTCAGAAACCTAAGCTATATCACTCAAAAACTATTCATTATTTTTATTTTTATTTAATTAAAAATCAATTAAAATGGAATGAAATGTATCTAAAACTCTTGTACTAGACAACCAAAAATTTTTTTAATCATTTTGTCTACAATAATAAAATTATAATTTACAAGTTTAATTCATGAGTACTTATAGTTTCTAAAAATTTTGAAAGATTTGGTAAAAGTAATGTTTACATATTACCTCCATCTGTTTATACAAATGCTTTTTAACATTTTGCATGATGAGGACATTAAGGACAAACAAAATCTTCTCTAACTCCAATTTATGCTCTTAATTCTTTAAATAATTATATTTCTGTTTCTTTGGTTGGTGTATCTACTGGACAAGGAGTAGTAATAATTCTATTGATATCTCTTTTATGAAATCTCCAATAAAAGTTTCCTTTTGGTAAATCCTTAAAAGTATGTTAAATGGATTGCAAATACACCTTAAATAGTTATTAAGACATAAATTAAAATAATGTTTTAAATATTTATATTTTTGATATATCTCAATGACTATCGTGATGAATATTTACTATGTAAAATGCAGTTTCGATGCTGGAAACAAGAAAGGCTCTATCCTTGATTTCAATTCCAAACTCCTTTTCAAGAGCATCATGAATATGAATGCAAGTAGCAACATCAACAAATCCTGCTGCATCATTCCAATTAGTATTAAATGTAATTGGTGTTGACTCCCACTATAAAGATAATTGAAACAAGATTTACTCTTTCTGGATCAATTTTTCTTAATCTTTCACCAACCACTTTAATGATTCTCTTAGCAGTTATAGCTGGCTAAAAAATAGAAGATAAGGTACATTGCTATAGACAGAACCATTAGGAAAGTGATAAGCATAGAGAGGAACTTGTGATTACATACTCTTCATAACAGTAGATATTAATTTATTCATATTTTAATTATTATTATATTTGATTAATATACTCATTGTTTCTTTGCTTATTATTTTTTTGGTTATGTTTTTTTGGTATGTTCTTTTGGTTGTTCTTTGGTTTATTCTTTTTACTCTTTTGGTTATTACTTTTTTTATTCTTTCTTCTCATCCTTGACTTCAACTTCAGCATCTTCCTTCAATTTCTTGATTCTTAACATACCTTATTTAGCAGATAATCCAGCAGGAGTACTAATTAATGAAATAAAATATTACTTGACTTCCCAAGCACCACCAGCAATTTATAATCCTGTTTATGTGCATCTCCAAATACCTATAGCTTATCTTTTGAGTGAATGCTAGAATATTATAATATATATTACAGCTCCAGTAAATGTGTTGAAATATCTTTGATGTTATGAAATTTCAAACTTCTTAATAATTTTTCTTAAAGATGCACCATATCTGGTACCATATTTTCCTGTAATTCCAACCTTCTTTGTTTTTTTGGTCATTTCAAATAATAATTAAAATCTTTAATTTATTTTTAAATAATTGAACAACTATGAGTGATTCAGATGATGATATTTTTAAAAAGAAGAAGCCAAGCAAAAAGAAAATAGAACAATAACAACAATAATAACAATAATAATAACTACAATAATAATAAAAATAACTCAAACAAGAACTAAATCAACCGGAATAATAAATATATAATCCAAAACATCCTAAATTAGTTATTTATTGTAGAATATGTACATTCCCTGTTGAATTTTGTTCATTTTCTAAAGCTCCTTAAGAATGCAAAGAATCATTAAAAACAACATTTAAAGATCTTTATGCAATTTTATATCCTGAAGATCTCAAATTAGAATAAGAAAAATAAGCTGCTCTCAAATAATAGTAATTACTAATAGCATAACAATAATTATTTTTTAACCCTCTAGAAAAAAAGAGGAGAAAGAAAGGCAAAGTGACAGAAAGTGAAAAGGTTTATATCAAAGTTAAAGAAAGAAACAGAAATAAATTTATTACTACCTTATCAGGATTAGAAAAACATGGTAATTATTTTGCATATTTAAGGTCTTGATATAAAGGAAACTTAAAAAAAATTTAGTAAAAAGTTTGGTTGTGGTTCCTCAATCAATGAAAAAGGAGCTATCGAATTACAAGGAGACTTGAGTGAAGAATTAGAAGAGTGGCTTCCAAAAGAATATCCAACTATCAAACAAGACATGATTACAATTCTAGCAAAATGAGTATTAAATTTGAAAATCTATAAATTTTACATATAAATCAAGCACTTTCAAAAAAAAGAAACATAAAACTAATTTATATATTGTAGAAGAAAATATGGGCAGAAGATGTGACCCTAGAATTATAATATTGCATTAAATTGGAAGGTTATAGTGAAGCTATTTGACAATCTTAAAGAATTATTTATCAGAATTTGAAAATTAATAGTGCAATAAGAAAGAAAACTAGTCTCTCGAATTGATAATAAAAACTCAAATAATTGCTTCTCAATAAATTTATACTATTTCTCATAAATCACAATAATCATAAGAAATAGATCTCTGCGATTATGAAATCTCATGTGAGGAATATAATCAAAAATTTAGCAATCAGATGCTCAATCAAAAATCTTCAATTCTTTAAAATTAACACTAATATCCAAAAAATTGTGAATCTATAATTAATTCTTTGAATATTTATAACTCACAAATGATAACTTAAACTATACTATAATAGTGATTATTGATATTATCTTGCTATTATTTTTTGTATCATTTAGTTATTTCAATTCATGTTAATAAATGAAATCAACAATTAGGTTTTTTTATTTTATACTATTATAATATAAAGAATTAATAAAGTCATATATATTATATATTTATTATACAATAATGATTATTGAGGCTAATTCTTTAGCTGAAGAATTAAGAGGTGTTTCAAGGTACGAAAAAGTAAATCAAAAAATAATTGCAATTAGGTTGCCTATGTATCAATATTTATGATTGGATTACTTATTATTAAAACAGATGATGCTTATAATACCTGTGAAACTTCAAATGAGTTTTAGGGAATAATTTGGGAAATGGGATTGATACCTTTAACTTTTATTGGAGATGTTACTAAAAATTTGAACATTAATATTTTTATTGTTGGATTAGTTTAATTTTTAGCTTGTCAATTAAGATTGCAATTTACGATGATTTACTTGCTCTACAAAATTCTTGGTCAAGGGAATATGGTATCATAATTAATATATTTAAGAGACTTATAGTTTACTTTACTTAATACCCTTATTAACAAATTTAATATTACCATATTAAAAAGTATTATTTGGCTTTGCATAATTTGTATTAGTATTATTGATCATAATGTTAAATAAAACACTTATGCAACAGAAATAACACAAACCTAAAATTAATATTAAATTTTATTTAAGCAGATTAATAGCATGTACAATATTAATGCAAAAATTGGATATGGTTAATAGTAATTTTTATGATAATCAAGTGATATTTATGAGTATTATTTTTATTTATTCATTAGTTCTTAGTTTACCTGTTGTTAAATTATTGTGTAATCGGGTACCTGATATAGCATTTGCCATATTATTCCTCGTTTACTTTTATATAAGCAATGGTTACCCATTTATATAAAATGTGTTGTAAAGCTTGCTTGTTTGTTTTGTGATTGTAAAACTCTTACCAGTTATAATGGATTAAAAATTTTCAAGTATTTATTGCTTTAATATGATTAGTGACAATTTCGTTACTTTTACCAATTATAATATTGATATTCCCTTTGTAAGAATATTTTTTTGTGTTGTTAATCTTCTTAACTATAAGTGAACCACCATAAAATTTATATGAATAGATTGAATTATGAATAAAAAATATATATATTAAAATTAAATTATGGGCAGAGGTGATTTCAATAGCAGAGGTGGAGGAAGAGGTGCCCCTAGAGGTGGCAGTTTTGGAAGAGGAGGTGGAAGAGGAGGAAGACCTCAACAACCATAAGGCCCACCAGCAAAAGTTGAACCATTCGCTACTTTTTCACATTTTTGTGGAAACTAAATTATTGTTAAAGCTTTAGGAAAACAATTAGTATTGAAGATATTTATTATTAGGTTCCAAGATTCTTTAGAAGTGTTTATTTTGAAAATAAGCAATCAATTGGTAAAGTTGATGAAATTTTTGGTCCAATTGAAAATTTCTTATTCTCTGTAACATTGGAAGAAGGAATTACTCCAAAATCAGTACTCAAACATTTAATCAAAGTTCAAATAAGATCAATTGATTTATATGGATGCCTATGATTGCATGCCTATGGATAGATTTCTACCCAGGCCAAAAGGTGCACCAGGAATAAGTAGAGGAGGATCAAGAGGTGGCGGTAGAGGAGGACCAAGAGGAGGAGGACCCAGTAGAGGTGGAAGAGGAGGATTTCCTAGAGGTGGAAGAGGAGCACCAAGAGGAGGTGGTTTTAGTAGAGGTGGCTTTAGTCGAGGTGGTGGATAATAAAGAGGAGGTTATGAAAGAGGAGGTTATGGAAGAGGAGGATTTAAATATTGATAAGTATATTACATTTATTTGATCAACATTAATATATTAAATTATACTTCTAATAAATATTAAACATAATTAATGTTTATTTATATAATTTAATACAACAATATCATTAAATTATGCAACAGATTCAAATATTCAACTAATTAGAATTATATTGTTGATGCAGCATTTATTACTCTAAGAATTTAAATTTTTCATTTCATATTTCCTTATTGGGAATGTCTGGTATTCGAGAAATATAGATCCTTTACTCCTGCTTAAAACATTTAATTTTTATCCTTAATTGTTTGAATATATATAATTGTTAATTTAAATATTAATATTTTTCTTCAATATTTTGGATCAGATTATAAATATTTCAACATAACAATTAATTTTTGTTGTATTAAACAATAATAGCTTACTTTAATTATAAAATGATATATTATCTTTTATTAATGTTTAACACAAAACTATATAAAATGTGTGATTAATCAATAAAATCCTGTGCTAGTAGTAGGCCTAGTGAATAATTTAATTTTTGGTTAAAAAGTGCATTATTTAGCCTCTTTTTATTCTTATTAATCTTTAATGTTCTTTATTTTTTATTCTTTAACTATATTTTCTTTCATTGCCTTTTGATATAAGGCTGCTGGGCCTTTAAATGTTTATCTTTATTTAGCAATAATCTCTGATTTTTGATTTAACTAAGGTCTAAAAGTACTAGAACTATCAGGCAATGTCTTTTGCTATTTTGGTTATTTTTAAAATAGACGATTTTTATCAAAAACACTCATTTTTTCAATGATATCGAGACATTTTGCTGTCCATGTTTCAATGTTCAAAAATATATCCAACTTTTCTAATTATAAAATGACAGGCTGTAATAATTCTAAGGCTTCAGTGGGCAATTCTTCGAGATAAATATTTTGTGCACTAATTAATCCATCATTATCTGAATCCATTAATTTAAAATATTCTTCAAGTTTTTTTCTTCTCATTTATAAAACTATTTAATTAGTTCTATCTGTTTAAACTGATTTGCTTAAATCATCACATTCAAATTATATTATAGATTCTTCATTTAAAGACTTTTACTATTAATAAAGGTACTCTCCAATACTGAGTCCACCTCTGGATCTATTAACACTATGGGTCTAAGGTTGAAATAGTTTTTATCCACTTTTATCATCATACATTAGAGATTCTTCAACTTCTTATTTTAATTTTTCTTCCTTAATCTTTTTTTACATTTCCATTCTTTCTAAAAAAGGTAGATATTGCTTATTTTAAGATTTATTAGGAGTCACACTTCTTTTGATTTATGATGTCTGTGATTCCTAAATAATAGAAGTTTAAGATTTATCATTAGCTTTTCTTTTCTTAGCTTAATTGTAGAGTTAATCAAATTTAGTCATACTAACATCTTTCTTAATAAATTCCTCACATATTCTTTGGGATCTACATAAAAAATATTTAACTTACATTTTATTAATCTCAGGTCTGAAAGAACATTCTCTTGAGGTTTCATTCAAAAATTATTATTCAGCTTTTCTTTTTTATTCCTACAATTATTATCCATATTTCAACAAATAATATTCTGGAGTATTATTTCTATTTTATCTTGTTGTAGTGACAATTTTTAATGTATTTTAATTGAGTTTTGGTTTGAATGTTGCTTCTTTGATTATTTCTTCTTCTTTAAGAATTCTCTGCTTTTAAATTGCATTGTTTTTATAATTCATTTATTTGACTTATTTCTCATAGATATCAGTTTTTTTGATGGCTGTCTATGATTTGTTTAAGTTATCATTCTTATTTTCCTTCTTCTCATAATTAACTTCTTTTAGTTATTTGTTTATTTAATTTTGTATAGGTTTATTAGTATTAGTATTACTTATCTAAGTGGATTAATTTACAAAACTAAAATAATTTTCTTTTTCATTCAGATTCAGCTTAATATTTTGAGCAATAACATCCTTTATTTCATCTTTTAGATGATGCTTCTCACAAAATTGACTAGCCTTAACTTCAATATCATCCCCCTCATATAGATATATGATGTCATGTTCATTTTATCCAAGTTAAATTGTCAATTCTAGCAATAATTTTCTGTCATCTAATAATCCAAGTTCGGCAAGCAAACTTTCTTAATCAATCATACAAGAATTCGTTAAAATAATTAAAATTATATTATATGTATATTCAGATACATTGAATTTCATAGTTTTCTTATCTTTTTGTTGTTTAACTTGAAAAAACAGATAGAAATTTAACTAACAAAAGTTATCTGGTATTTCAATCCTCAGAAATCTAGAATCTTTAGTACTTAAAATTTAAATATTTGCTTTATAATTTATATTCAATAGATGTAAGATCTATTCATGTGATAAAATTAGCGACATTTCCTTCTTAATTAAAGGACATGCTCAAAATTAAATATTTTATAATTGAAAATAGTCTTATTTTTTATTTCACTATCTTTTAGAGTTTGTTTTGGTATTGAATATACTTCAATTCCAAAGATTCATGATGTTTTGATTATTAGTGACAACTAAACTTTAATAATTGAACCCTATTATGTCATTTATCTTCAGAATTTTAGAATCCTATAACATATTCAAAACTGTAATTTAAGTTTTTAGAGAAGGATTCTTTCATTTTTAAGTTTGATATAGATTTTTGTATATCATTCATCAATTTCCTCATCCTTATCGTATGTTGCAACATCAAAAGATTACAAACAAATTTTAGAAAACAAATATCTTAAAAGTAGGCTAAAATTTTAAAGGAGTAAATGTTGAATATTTAAAGTAACTAACAGGTAAATTGTTTGTATTAATTTAGATTCAGCAGTTCCAAATCTAAAAGGATCAGAGGTTAATTAAAAGATTGTTGATTTAGTGAAAACAAATTTGATTAATATCAAATTAACTATGATGAATTATTGAATTCTATTAAACCTTTTACATATGAGAATATTGAGACCTAAAATTAAGTGATATAAAAACAGAATTAATTAATTTTGTCAATAAAACTGATATTATTCTGCTAAGGCTCCCTTTTGCTATTCAATAGAAAAGAAAAAGCATATAGAAAAATCAAGTTTTATAAATAAATTCATTATTGAAATATTCACTTTCTAATATAATTTGATAAAAATAGCAACTTCATTTTAACTTGATATAACATTCTAAAGTTTATTAAAAAGTTATTATGAATAGAAATTGAAATTATTATTAGAATAATATATTCAAAAAGCCAATTACTATATCCTCGAATATTGTTTTATTGATAATATATTCAAAATTTTTGACATTATTTTCTAATATTTATGGAAATAAATAAATTATTACGATTGATTAAATTAACAAACTGTAATGCATTTTATTTTATTTAATCTTTTTAATTTTTAAATGTTACTATATATCCAAAATTTAATTATAGTAATTCAAAACAGCTTTAATGAAATTAAAGAGTCCATTTTAAGTATAATTGATGAAATTGCAGATTTATTTTTAATTTAATATATATTTTATTTTCTCATTCACCATCCAATAAAAGGATCATTAGCAGGTTTAATAGGTTATACTTTCTCAGTACTTTCAGGATATTAAAAATAATTAGAAATATCTCCTTAGTCCCTTTATTAATTCATTTTTATACTTAATAATTGGTATATATAAAGGCTATATTTTTTTTTGTTCTAATTCTTTCCAATTAATTGATTTAAACCACTTATGCATTTTGATGTCATTAACACCTCCTTTTAGATTTCCAAGCCTATTGATTACTGAGAGTTATAAGAATTGACTTATGATACATTTTGCTTCTCTATTGAAAAATAATTTATATTTATTTACTCTGGAAAATTTTTCGGATAAACAAATTTCCCTTTTTTAATTCTATCGTATTCTTCAATAGGATCTTCACAAAGAAAAGGAGTAGTTCCAGACAGCATTTCAAAAATCAAAATCCCTAAAGCCCACCAATCAACTGATTTTTTATATCCTTAAGTTAGATGATTATTAGTTAAATACCAGTATTCAAAACAATTTCTGGAGCTAAATACTCTTGGAAGCCACAAAATGTGTATGTTCTTTTATCGGTTTATTTTGCAAATACAAATTCAGTTAATTTTAGATAACCATCAGATCCAATCAAGATATTTTCTGAATTAATGGATCGATAGATTATATTTTTGGAATGCAAATATTCAAGAACAAGAACAACTTGAGCCGCATAAAATCTGATTTTATTATAACAAGCTTACACTGCCAAATCCTAATCCAGTTTTTTTTTATCCTAAAAAACGCGAGAAACTCGCCCCTTGCACATGCTCTTGAAAAATATAGAAGAATCTTTCATTTTATGCACATCCTAGCATTTTAACCTAATATATATAGATATTTATATACTATGAAATGATGACTTATATTAAGTAAGATTGTCTTGTAATTTAAAACAAAAGCTGTTTTCTTATATCTCACAATCTCACCTTTCTTGAAACATTTTAATGCAACATATTCCCCAGTTTTTTTGTTCTAAGCCAATCTGACTGTGCAAAGTTCATTTGATAGTATGGTTTACAAGATTTCATAGTCTTCAAGTTTCAGTTGTGTTTCCTTAAATACTTTTTAATCCATTTTGATAATTATAATTATTTTATATAGAATTATATTTTTAGATTCTTTATAAATTTGTATATAGGATTGAATCTACTTATACAATCCTGATATCAAAAATCCCAAAAAATCATTATTAAACTGTTCAATTATATCATAACTTAATTATTTCATTAGAATACTGACTAGTATTTTTGTTGCTTGTCCATTTTTTACTAAATTCTTAATATTGAAAGGAGGCAAATTCATTAATATGTATAATAATATTATTATTACTATATAATAAAGTTAAATTAAAAAATGAAAATAGAGTTAGAAAATTCTTTAAAAGAGGTTTATAAAATTATTCAAATATTATTCTATTTTTAAAATGCATATAATTATCATTATTCTATTTAGTTTACAAAAATTTGAATGAGAATAAAAATAATAATAAAAATGAGATTAAAGATTGTTTAGAATTTATAGTGTTTTAGATCTATTATATAATATATGAAAATATCAAAATAGTCTACAAACATCATTTTGAGATTATCCATTTTTCCATTTGATATTTTCTTCAATTATTAAAAATTCATTATCCTTCTTTTTTACAATTTTACCTTATCCATGTTTTTCATCTTTTTCAAATTGACCTTGATAACTAAAAATATAGGGATTTAATACTAAAGATCTGAAATCAAAAATTCAATTCCTACTCCTTATTTAAATCCACTTGAAAATTATCCAACATATATTTCAATTCCATTTTCAATAATTTTTCCTTCTCCTTCTAGTTTTCCATCTTTCCATATTCCATCTTTAATAATTCCATTCTATATTAATTTTCCTTATCCAGAATATTCAAAATGATTATTTATTTAACCTTCATATAAATGATTCTTATCAAAATAGTTTACCTTAATAATATTTTTTTCATCAATTTTATTTTCTGAATTAATGACAATATCTTAAAATTCAATTTTATTTTATTAATTTGGATAAACAATAAAATTATATTTGTTATTTTAAGATATTGTTAGTTACCATTAATTATCATTTTCTATATATGATTCTTATCCTTCTTCGGTTCTTATTATTGTATAATTAAACTTATTTTAACTATTTGTGAAAAGTTTTGATAAATCAAAATGAAATAGAGATTAATCTTTAAATTATTTTGTTGAATTTCCTATTTATTTTTCATTTTCTGATATTTACATTTTTGTTTATGCCTTAGATTCTTATATGGTAGCATCTCCTTTAAACTAAATATATGATAAATTGAATACATCTCCTTTTTCATTTAAACCTACATTTATTCTAGTTGCCAAAGGATGTTTCAAAAGAATATTATTTTCCATATGGTTTATGTCATATAACATTTATGCTGGAATCAATTTGACTATAAAGTTACTTTCTATTTCTTTCAAACTTACTTTAATATCATAATATCCAAGATGACAAATTTTGCTTACAGTTTCTCTGAATTCATCAAAATAATTCTTAAGCTTTTTATTTGCTAATTCTTTTTTTAATTAATTTACAAAGTCTTAATTATTCATAACTTAAATTTCAGTTTCCCTTACTTAAGCATCTTTTCTACATTAAATAATTTTTTCATTATTCTAAATTACCCAATCTTGGTATTTTTTAAATCGAGCTAACATTTATTTCTTTTGTTCTTCTAATTCTTATTCTATTTTCTTATATTATTTATCTAACTCTTCCTTAATTTTAATATGTTTCTAATTTATATTTTTAAACTCTTATTCATATGAATTAATTTTTTATTCAGTATCTTATTCAGTAATATATTGATATTTTAGATGATATAATTATTCAAAAGACAATAACAAATTATTTGTATCAAAATTTTCAAAAATTGTTTTAAGATTTGGAATTTCATATAATTATTATCCCAACAAATGTTCTGAAAATATTTAATTTTCTAAATTAAGAGCTGTATCAATAAGATTATTTTTTAACTCATTTAAATAACTTACCTTATTTTTGATAGATTCAATTCTTAAATCATTCAACAATTATTACTATCCTTTTATTGTTAATTCAAGGTCTTATTTATTTGTTTTTGTTAATTCAGTCTCAAAGTCTTTTATTCGTTTTAGTGATTTGCGAAATGAACCCATTAATTTTACCAAGCAATACTAAATATCAGAGTTAAATTTTTTTGATAATAATTGAATTTTGTCTTAAAGATAACTATCCAGCTCTCTTTCTTCCTTCATACATTCGTCCTAAAATTATTATTATTTTAATTGAAATTATTAATCCTTTTAATATGAATTAGATATATTAAATGATTTGAAACATTTTTTACACATATATTGACATTCTTTACTTAAATAATCAACACATACAACTTCGATCATATAATCATTATGCTTATTGCAAAATGCACTAGAATTATCATTTTGTATCATCCTATATTATTAATGTATTATTTTTATTTATATATTTAGAAAATAAATATTTCATTAAAATTATAAATAGACAATCTATCTGATTAAAATTATTCACTACTTTGTTGAACTTTAAAAAACAGAGAAAAGTAAAAATCATAATTAAGTTGTATTAATCATTACTTTTTGTAGATGGATAACATTATTGAAGTCTAATTTTATATTAATACAAATTTTAAAGATCGAAAAAAAAATTATAGTTAATTTGCTAGATTTAGTTTACTATTATTTTAGTTATTATAAAGTGGTATAAAGTGGTAAATTAAAAATTTTGAATATAGTAGAACTATTTTAGACTATAAGTCTTTGTATTTTTTTCAATAACTCAAATTTCTTAAAACTTAAGTATAAAATATTATATCAGTATAAATGTGGTTCTCATTATCAAAGATTTTTATAAACAATCATTATTATTTCTTCTGAATTCAATTCATTTTTTGCCCTGAATATAGATTAAGATTTATGATTAATTAATTATTAACTGCTATGTTTAGTATCAATTTAAATTCACTTATTTTCCCTATTATTATCTAGTATTTTAGGATTCGTATTTGCGTATTTGCTAATTTAAATAATAATATTATCTTCCATATTCAAGAGACTAATAAATGTAAAAAAAATGATACTCTAATGGAATGAATTCTAAGAAGCCCATAGATAGTATTATACAATAATAATACAAGTTTGTAGTTATTTAGAATATTATTGATTATTATAAATTGAGTCTAGAAAAGATTTCCTTAAGCCTATTGAAAAAATACTTTTTTATTATTCTGAAGGATAGTTTAGAATTTATGGATTTAATACTTCTTGTACCATCCTTTATACTATATTAAAGGTTTTTAGTATCGAAAACTGTTAAGTAGGTAAAATTCTTTATATTTTTTAGTTAAATTTGTAGGATAAGATTTAAATGACATTAAGACAGCACTTTAAAGATTTATACAAGTTAACCATTCTATAATGATATGAAACTATCTAATGATTGTAATTTGCCTTAGATGAATAAATTTATAATGACTATTGCCCTCATAGTAGGTCCATATAAATTTATTTTTTTAAAAGAAGTCTGCCACCTAATAAAATTACATTTTTTATTTTTTTTTAAAAGAATCTTCCTTAATATACTCCAAATTTTTGTATAATTCATATTGATGCTTTTAGGTTAAGAAGATTTAAATTTTTTATAATAAAAGTCTTAGATCTAGTGCCAAGCTAGATATATATATTGTGAGTGTTTTGTAATCAGGCATTGGATATTGCTCAATCAATTTAGTATCATCTCAAAAAATATTCATTTAGAGATTCTGATTCTTTTAAGTTCATTAAAAATTTAACAGAATAATAGAACAATATTAGATGAAGTTTGAACATAAGAAGAAATTCTCTGTGCATTTAGATATTTCATAACTTAAATCTAATTCTTATTTAAACTATCCTCTATCTACTAAAAGAAAGATTGATAATCCTTAATCAACTAGAAAATTGGACACTTCACCTAAGAGTGTTAGTCCAAATAATTCATTTTTGTCTTCTGAACGGAAACTGCAATAAAAATACCCAATAAATAATAGCAAAACTAATTCACTCAAAAGCATACTCTAACCCTATAAAATTAGGTCGCCATCAGAAAAAGAAAATCATCACAGTTTTTTAAGCAACAGAAGTTAAATAAATAAGCTTCCTCTCTTAACTGAATAATTTCTTAAGTTATATAATTTAACAAGAAATGAACAAAGCGAATTGAATGGAATAAAATAAGTATAAAATTTAATCATTATTTTTAAGGTTTATTATTATAAATAACCGAAATGTCTTATTGATCAACCTAATGGAGATTACTCTTATAACATTAAGGATCACATAAGATATTAATATGAAATTATGAGTCTTTTAGGTCAAGGTAGTTTCGGTTAAGTATTTTAAGTGTTGGACCATAAAACTTAATAATTATACGCTATGAAAATAATCAAGAATCAAGAAAAATTAAAGAAACAAGCAATTATTGAAGCCAATATACTTTAATATATCAAAGATCATGATATAGATCAGCTTTCAAATATAGTTAAAAATATTGAATAATTTACATTTAGAGGACATCAATGTATAGTTTTTGAGAAATTAGAGTAAAATTTATTTGAATTGATTTAAAAATAAAAGTTTAAAGGAATTGATCATGAATTAGCAAGAAAAATTGGTATTCAACTTTTAAATTCACTTAATTTTTTAAATAAACATAAGATTATACATTGTGATATCAAACCTGAAAATGTTATGTTATTAGATAATTCAAAAAGTGGAATTAAACTTGTTGATTTTGGTTCAGGTTGCTTTGTTGGTTAATAGATTTATACATACATACAAAGTAGATACTATAGAGCACCTGAAGTAATATTTGGATTAAAATATGGTATTGAAATTGATATGTGGAGTTTTGCTTGTTTAATATCAGAATTGTATATTGGAACTCCAATATTTCCAGGAGAAGATGAGATTGAATAAGTTAATTTGATTATTGAAATTATTGGAGCACCTTCAGTAGATTTTGCCTTAAGATCTCCAAGAAGAAAGTATTTCTTTGATGAAGATGGTCATCCAAAGAAAAACATTAAATCTTATAGAAAACCAAATTCAGTTAGTCTCTATGATAAATTAAGAACTGAGGATTCTGATTTGGTCGATTTTCTACTAAGATGCTTTGCTTGGGAACCATAAAACCGATTGTAACCCTTAGATGCACTTAAACACCCATGGATAATAGCTGGTCTTCCTAAAGAGATACAAAAATAACATAAAAAGTATATAGAACTTGAAAAATTGCTTCAAACATAGAAAACTCCATTAGTTTCACAATTATGTTTTTAAGGATCAAAGTAAAATAAATCCAAAGATCATTATTAAGAAGATTCTCATTTCAAAACTAAGAAGTAAATAAAATCAATCCTAAATATCAATACAAATCTCAGTAATATATCTGACCCCAAAGCTAGTATTAAATCAATTTTAATATAGTATTGAGTTGTCGTTATCACGACAAGCCTTTACAATCTGAAAGATAAAGACAGAATATTGCTTCATCTATTTACAAATTGCTATCTGATAAACCCAAGAGTAGGAAACCATCTTGTAATTGAAAATACTCTACACCTACTACTTCAGTTAAATGATATTTTTCACATATAATTATTTCATAAGATTTAACTTATTTTGATAATGAAAATTTATTGTTTAAAACATCTTTTGTTCTATTTCTATTTAAACATGAGTAATAAGAGAAAGCATAATGTAAAACAATTTGAAGAAATTGAAAATAATGAAACATATATGGATACTCCAACATCGAAGCATGAAGATAGTCAGAGTAAAGATTTGGATTAAACTATTAATTCCATTTAACAATAAGAACCTACTACTTTAATGTCATACCAATAAAAGTAATAATTTAATCATAAATTTTATGTTGTAACAATATCTATATTTCTTTTCTTATTAGGTGTTATTTTTGTACTTTGGGAATTTGATATTAGAAAAAGGAATCTAAAAAAATTTAGAAAATATCTTTCCCCTAGATATCATTGAGTTTTTGTATTTCATATAAATTTTGTATGTTAAAACCGTAGTAGGAAGTTTAAGGATAATTTTCGGAGTTTTTTATAGTTGTTTATTTAATTAAAGTTATTAAGGCAGATTCAAGATCTACTTAATAGAGAATCTTAATTGAACTACCAATGGATTGAATTATAAAATAGTTTTAATTTAGGATAACAAAATATTTCATAAATAAAAATGATAATATAGTTATATATATAAATAAAATAGATTATTGAATTGATTATTAAGTAAATCCCTCATAATAATTGATATAGTTTAAAAGATTGATTGATTAGAGATGACTTTGATTAAAAATAGAATTCAGAGTCCTATAAATTATATTTAAAAATATCATAATATATAATTAAATTGGGTTTTAGTGAGAACACTTAATATTCATGAATAACTCCTAATTTTTGGTTACCCAAAATTAATATTTAGGTAAAATAAGAATTTAGATGAAGTATAAACTCAATTTTATAATTAATACGTTTTTATTGATAAATGCATTACGTTCCAATTTAATAAACAGAGAGGCGTATTTCAAAATTGAAGCACAAAAATAAACAGAAGACTATGTTTATAATAGTAGGAGCTCTACTAGTTTGCTTAATAGCAATGTTGGTGCTTATTGTTTTAGATGTTAATAGTATTGTTTTATTATATAAGATTATGTTAAGATTAACAGTATTTTTTAAATATGGTAACCACAAACTACAGTGGCCATGGTTTAGACTCAAAAAGATTTAATATCTTCGAAACATAAGTAAATTGATGAGGAATTATTTCATCTTAAATCAATATTTGAAGAGAAGGCATATAAAGAGGCCACAAATTTAAAATTGCCTATAATAGATAAGAATGAGTATTAGTATTTCACTTTGTCGAATGGATTATAAGTATTGGTGATATAGGATCCAGAAGCAAAAATTGCATAGGCAGCATTATGTGTAAATGTTGGTTCATGGACAGAACCAGATGAATACCCAGGGTTAGCCCATTTTTTAGAACATATGTTATTTTAAGGATCCAAGAGTTATCCTTAAGAAGGGTATTTCTAAAAATTAGTTGCAGAAGGAGGTGGATCAACTAATGCTTATACAAGAGGAGAAGAAACAAATTATTATATGAAAATAAATAATGAAAGAGTAGTAGAAGCTTTACAAGTGTTTGCTCATTTTTTTATTGATCCTTTACTGGATTCAAGTATGGTTGACAGAGAAGTAAATGCAGTAAATAGTGAATATGAAATTGCAGTATCAGGAGATTTATGGAAGATCTCTCATCTATTTTAGATATTATCAAATAAACCAATAGGTAGATTCACTATAGGATCATTGAAGACTTTGAAAGACCCAATGAAAGAATTAGTAAAATTTCATTCACAATACTATAGTGCAAACATAATGAGTTTAGTAGTAAAATCAAATTATCCTGATATGGCCAAATGGATTAGAGAATAGAGTGATTTTCATAAATCCAAATTTAAATTTAGAAAAAAAGATCAAAGTTACATTTACCCTTAAAAAAAACTGGTCTAATTGTTAAGTATAAGACAAATGGAGATAAGAACTAATTAATCTTAGCTTATTAATTAGATGCTCCTAAGAGTGCTAAAAAAAGCAAGACTTTACCAATGATAGCATCATTAATTAAATCAAAACATAAAGAAGGATTACTAGATTATTTAGTAAAACAAAAGATGGCTTTGAATGTTGATGCAGGAACATTTTTAGAAGGAAATGGAGATTTTACATTCTTTTTAATTGAAATAGAATTGATTGAAGGAGTAGATGAACTCAAAGTTGCTGAAACTGTTACTGGATATTTTAATAATATGTTAGATTAATTCTTTCAAGAAGTAGATAAAAATGAAATAAATTACACACCATATTCAGAAGAAATATGGTAACAATACAAATAATTACAATTATCACAATTTAACTATCTAGATAATAATCATTATCCAACTGTATAATAAATAGCTCATAATCTAAATTATTTTGATTATACTGATGCAATGAGTATTGAATTTTTGTATGAGGAATTTCAACCTGAGAGTATTTATAATTATTTGACAGAAATGCTCAACCCATCAAATATTGTGATATTCCATGGTTCACCTAAATTTACTAATCTTAAATAATCATCAGAATTATACAGATTAGAATATGAAGTTATTTCTCTATCTAGAGAATAGATTAAAAAATTGTCCAGTGCTGTTACTACTAAAGTTGTACTTTTTGATTGGATCAAAAGCAAATAATTACCATTATTATTACCTAAAATTAATACTTTCATTCCTAAAGATTTTAGCATTAAATCTTTATGTAGAGAATAAACTTCATTTATCCAAGCCCCACTTGTGTTTAAAAGTAAAGAAGACTGTATTTAACATGAAAAAGAGTATGAGACTATTAATCATTATCCTCTTATGATTAAAAGAACTGTTGAAACTAAGGCTTGGTGGAAATTATAAAGATAATTTTAAGTTCCTCAAATATTTACAGGTGTTATGTTTAACACACCTAAATCTATCAATTCACTAAAGGATAAACTCTTGATTCAAGTATTTAATACTCTTGTAACTGATAATTTAAATCAAGAAATCCAAGAAGCTATTGATGCTGGATATCAATTCTAATTTACTCCAAGTATTAAAGGAGTATCACTTGAATTATATGGATGGTCTGATAATTATCAATCATTCTTTGAAAAAGTTCTATAATCCATTAATAATATAAAATATGATTCATTTT
>JPFL01000112.1:0-61616 GCA_000733385.1 Paramecium biaurelia
ATTCATATTATAAATATAATTAACTTGTTTCTTTTTTTGAGTACTTTAAAAAGTATCAATATCTAGTCTAAATTTCATTTATTATTGACTAAATAATCAATTATTAAAGTAAACTTGATGTTGTAATAAGAAAATTCAGTTTATTTTTGTTCTGATTAATTACTTTTTCATTATATAATAATAATAATAAATAGATCTTATAATTAATAATTACGAGTTCAATCATTAATTTTAGAGATGAAAAAACATCTAATTTAATATATAACTTGAATTCATTTTAATATTAATTTGATAATATTATAATGAATCATATTTACTTATATTTCTGTAATGTCAAAGAGATTTTATTGATCAGATTAAAATTTGTTTCTCATTAATTTATATACATTAATTAATTGATAATCACAATAATTAATATTGTTACATATCTTCTCAAAGAAATAAAGATATAAATAAAAATATAGAATGTTCTTGAAGACTAATTTTAATTTCCAATTAACAAGTCTAAGAAATATATTAAAATGAATTATTACTCTAAATTTACTCTCATCTTTTTGAGATTATTCATTATTAGAATGTATTAGTCATAGATGCTTTTAAAGGATTTTAAAGGATTTTTAATGTATGATTAATAGTACTTTCTGATGCTAATTAGAAAAGGATTTAATAGTGATAAAGTTTTGGATTGAAGAAAGGAGCAAGATTGAAAAATGTATTTTGAAAAGACAAAAGTAATCAGTATCAACAACTATGACTATGTCTACTTAATTTGCTTAATATTTTATAGAATATGATAGTAAAATCAGTAAAATATATGATTTTATTATAGAATTTTATTTTATTTTGTTATCTAATTATCAGGTTCCACATTCACATTAATTTAAATTGCTTTAAAGAATTAGACGTATAATTTCAAGTTTATCAAATTGTAAAAAGTAACATTGAAAGCAAATACTTATCCGTTGTTAATGATATTATTGAGGCTTACATTAAAGTAACTAATTTAATCAATCAATTGCTACAATATTTAAATAAAATAATAACATACGCACTAAAATAATTATAACATTTTATATGTGAATTAAATTTTTTCTACCAAATTTTTAAAATTCATAGTTTAAAACAATTTAGTATTTAAACTAGATAAAGGTATAATATCAATACTATCATAATAATAAGTTCCTTATATTTGAAACTTTAAAACTCTTTTTAAATTCTAAAACAAGTAAGAATCTATTTACATCTATATTTATTTATATGTAATAAATTTCTTAATATACTTTAATGAAATATATATAATAGAATGTTTAATATTATCATAAGTGAATCTACACCTCCGCTATTTCAATCTAATGATTCCCAAAAATTTAATTAAAACTGATTAATTGTTATTCTAAAAATGTTTATTCAAAAGGTCAGAGGAGTATCAACCCCAAAAATTAATATTAAATTTATATTTTCTTAAATTACATAATACTATTATTTATATTATTTATTATGATATTCCTCATTATTTTAGTATAAACAACTCATCAAAATCTGATTTATTAATATGATGCAAATTCTGGCAATTATGATGGTACCTTCTTATAATTTATATTTTATATTTTAGGATGGTTAGATAAAGAAGGTGACACTAGTTTATAAACTTGTGCAGGGATTAATTATTTAGGATAAATAGATAATAGTGTTAATTGGGTTTATCTTAGCAGATTATTCTTAGATCTAGAAGATCATTCTCATATAAAGGTTGATGTAGAAGTCTTAAGGTAATGAATTATTAATTCAAAAGGATTGGTAACAGTCAACCTTTTTATATTGATTTAGACTATGTATAAACTTAATTGTCAGTTCCAAATTAAAATCCTATTTGTGCTAATTCACAAATATCTACAACTTTTAAACATAACAGAAGAACTCTTTGGATGCAAGTTTATTTCAAATTTGCAGGAGGAGTAATATAATTAAAATTAAGTATCATTAAATGTCAGTATGAATGTGCTTAATGCATAGAGAATTACCCAACATTTTGCTTAAAATGGAAACTACATTAATATTCGTTTAATTAGAAATTGATCACAAGTTCTGATGGATGGACATATTTACCCACTTATTAAAGTGATTTTTATTGTGGAGGCTGCAACTATTTGTATTTTTAAGCAATTCAATATTCTACTCAACTACCTCTTCATTAAGATATATTAATAAGGTTTTTTAAAAAAGGTGTAGGTACAATAATAGTAGATTATTTATAAGGTAAAAAAACTATTAGTTCTATTAGATAATTAGTAGAAATATTAATAGAAAATCATCGTGATTCTATATTATTACTGAATATTAAAACCCAACCAACCACTGATTTTGGTTAAATAAGAGATTTTGAAGTATTTTACACTTAACCAGAAGAAATAATAGTAAATAAATTGAATGAAGGTTGTTTAGAGGAAATTGATAATAGATGCCTGATTTGCAAAGAAGGCTGGGTTTAAGATTAGATTCTTGAAAATTGTCATCAAATTTGTGGTGATGGAATCATTTAAGATTAATTATGTAATATAAAAGAATTTGACACTTAACCAGAAATAATAGTAAATAAATTGAATGAAGGTTGTTTAGATTAAATTGATAATAGATGCTTGATTTGCAAAGAAGGTTGGATTAAAGATTAGTTTCATGAAAATTGTCATCCAATTTGTGGTGATGGAATTATTCAAGGTTAAGAAGAATGTGATGATGCTAATCTAATATCTAATGATTCTTGTTATTTATGTAAATATTCATGTATAAACTTTTGTTAAACTTGTGAATTTGGAATTTGTTTTCAATGTATTTTTGGATTTGAGCTTAATGCTGATTTTAATTGTGTTCCTTTATGTGGAGATGGTAATGTAGTTCCTTATTCGGCTGAATAATGTGACCTGACAGATAATGGGGAATGGAATGATTGTTAGGATTGCAGTTTTATATTAATTGCTAATTGTAAACATTAATTACTATCAATGTGCTTACTGTGTGAAGTAGGATATCAGCTGTTAGAAAATGCATGTTTCCCTCATTGCGGAGATAAATTAATTCTGTAATAATATGAGGAATGTGATGATGGAAATTTGCAACCTTATGATGGTTGTTTCTAATGTAAATTTCAATGCACTGAAGATTGCAACATCTGTCATCAAGGATAATGCATTTTAAAATGTGAAGATGGATACAAGTTTGTTAATAATAGTTGCCTTTCTGTTTGTGGTGATCAAATTATCACAAAAGATGAAGATTGTGATGATGGCAATACAATATAATTTGATGGTTGCTTCAATTGTAAGTATTCTTATTCTTGTCCAGAAAATTGCTATGACTGCTATCAAGGTACTTGTTTAAAGTGCAATGATCAATACTAATTACTAATTTAAAATCAATGCAAATTATAATTAAATTGTGGAGATGGATTGCTTTAGAAATAAGAGGAATGCGATGATGGAAATTAGGAAGCAGCAGATGGATGCTAGAATTGCTTGATTGAATAAAATTGGATATGCATTACGATGATAAGAGATTCTCCTAGCTAATGTGAATTTGTCAAAGCTCCAAAATTAGTAATTAATTATCTCAATATGACTTCAAATAAATAATACATAAGCATCTAATTTAATTAATAAGTAAAAATATACACAACTTAACTTTTATCAGAAAATATCAATTTTGAATTACCAAATGTAGACAAGAAGAATTGGAATTACAGCTTATATATCACATAGGATGTGGGCTCGTATGTGAGTTTTGGAGAATATGTCATCGAAATAGAAATACATCAATTACTTGAATTTAAACCGGTCTTAAAAATTTTACTAAATTAAATAGTTGCTAATATAGATAATGCTGTTTTGGATGATTTTACAAAATCAATAACTTTACAATATCCATAATATCTTGATGAAACTTAGAAGGATTATTCTTATAAATTGAAAAGTCTAAATACTTATTTAATTTATGGTTTGTCTGGGGTTACTGGTGTAAATCTACTATTAGGAAGTGGAGAGTTATTTGTTGAGATTTTGACAATCCTTTAATTCCAGCAATATTTAAGATACATTAATCTATAATTTCCAAAAAATTTAGATATTTATTTTTCTATAAGTGATTTGATAACAATTCAACCTCTCTTAGATTTTATAGATTTTCCACAACTTTTTTAGTTAATGGAACTTGAGTAAAATTAATAACCATTTTCTGAGGGAAAATTTGAAGTTTACAAATATAACTCAAGTTTAATTATCAATCTTTTATGCCAAATATTATAATGTTTAATATTTTTATTCCTTATTTTTATGTATCAATTGATTAAAAAAGTTATGTACAAGTGGATATTTTGTTCCAGGAACTTTTATTATGCATCAACTTTATCCTTATATATAAACCAAAAAACAATTTTTCGGATTTACGAATCCTTGTATAACATTTGGTTAAATTTACTTAATTTGAAAAAATTTATGTCTTTTTAAGGTTTATAAAAAGCATTACTTCTAAATGGTTGGGATATGATATTTAAAACACTATTGTATACAAGAAATATTTAATATAATAATTTCTTAGATATTGTACAACTTATTATAGCAAGCATAATTCTTATTCTTTATTTTACCATTTTTCTAGATATTTTCAAAAGTAAATAATAATAAAAGATGAAAAGATACTAAAGGTTTGAAATTTTAAGTTTCGGAAGATAATTTTTCTTTTTACTATTCCTGATTAATGTTTAAAGATCCCAAATATTTTAATTAGGATTACTCTTTATGATAAGTATATTTTAGATTAAATTGTTATTTAATTATAGGCATGTTTTTAATAAAAAGAATTATATTGTTTAGATGGTAGTTGAGATATCAGTATTAACTTTTATGTTTAGTTCAATCTTATACGTCTAAGAGTGTAATGAATATTTTAATGAAGAGAAAAAAATAATATTGGGATGGATTCATATCATCATTTTATCTACAGGCATCGTTGTAGAATTAATTTTGACCATAAAAGATTTATATTAAAAATGGAAAAAGTTATACAAAGGAAAAAAGCCTATATTTGTGAAAAATCCATTATTTATATGAGTACTTTTATATCTATTTTAATTGATATTTTCAATTTTATTATTAGAATAATCAACTAACTTTGATAATTTCAATTATTTACAACTTATATAGATTATGATGATATATTAATTTAATTAGCTTTTGGAATCAAGTTGTGTAGCCTGGTCCTTCTACTAATTTAATTTTCAAGACAAGGAAATTATAATAATCAATTAACCTCCAAAAGTGTAGAATTTTCAAAGTTTTTAAATAATTTTTTGGTTGGTTTTTAAATGTGTAATTAATAGGGATGATGTCAAAAGATGATATCTTTTTTGTTTAAATCAGGCAGATAAGATTGGAAATATCAGGTAACATATGGTTGATGAAAATCAGATTGATTTTTAATGGTTAAATAGTATTTTTTACCCAAATTAATTTAATGGATTTATCTTTACTTTTAATATATATCTATTGACAGTATTAACAATATATCTATTCTGAAATATTTTTTCTAAGTGTTTTTGAGTTTTTATTATCGTTATGATTGTACCAACTTTTGATTGTTTCTTTTATTCTTTATCAATATCATTTGAGATTGTTAAATCATACTTATTATTATAAAGAAGAATTTTTCAAAATTACATATATATCGCATTCTTATTTTTATTTATCTATAAATATGCTACATAAAATTTATTTATGGAATTCTACCTTGAGAGCTTCATTTTCGTTTTAAAGCGACTTTATTTTTCTTTCAATCATAATTTATGATGCAAGGGTTCTTTGCTTTTTTGGACTTCAGATTGTTTTGCTTTAGAAATTCTGAAAAATATTCTAGCATTACTCCTGTTTCCTCAAGTAAGATCATGATCCAAAAATTTTCTCTAATAAAACAAAAACTTATTATAAAATTATGATTATGTAAAACCTTTTTATATCACAAGAAGCGAATTTTTATGGTTAAGCCTAAATTATCGGAATATAAAAAACTGGTGAAATTAATTGAACACTTAGGAGAGGAATTTTAAACAATAATGCTAAAGTAGTGATTATCAAAAGAATCAGGGATTTACAATTCAACTCAATTATGAAAATTCTTATTAATCGGATAATTGTGAAATGGATCATAGTCTTTCGAAATAACCAAATATATACATTATAGATAAATTTTTTAATATTAATAAGTAAATTTTAAAATAAAAAAAAAAAGAAATTAACCTTTCTATTCACATTTTCCCACCACTTGACAAAAATCTTTAAATTAATCCAGTTTTTCAATTTAATTTAATGATGAAATCAATATTATTTTGCAATCAGGGCAGAATTTTAATTTATTGCCCACATAAATATAACTAGGTTATAACATTTTATAAATTCTTGATGGACTTATATAATTACTAAATAATACCATTATTAGCAATCATTTTCAAATTCAAAAAACCATATTTGAATTCTTCTTTCAATGGTTTTTATTGATTTAATTTAAGGTTTAAAACCTCATAATAAACACAAATATTATTCCTATCAACTATTCCATATTCACAAATACATTACTTAAAATCTGGTAAATATTTTCGATTTAATTCTTTAAAGGATGATAGACAATTGTCTTTTGTTGGGTACTATATTAAAGGAAAGAGTCAAAATGTGAAAAAAATCTAACGTAAAGTCAAAATTTTAAAAGATATTGCTGAGTATAAATTTTTGAATCTTAATGTTAAAATTATTTATTATATTAACAAGTTAATTAGTTGTGATAATGATTTTAGATCATAATTAAATTTCATTAAAATAATTTTACAAAATTTTTTATATATATTTATTGTTAATAAGGTAATTTTCTTGAATTAAGAATTCATCAACTTAAGTTAAATTTATTCAATGATGTTAAATAATAATGTAAATTTTTTATTTTTTAGATATATCAAGGGTAATATTATCAAAGAGACTGAAAATATTGAAAGTTTGAAAAATTAATAAAATATTAATATTTATAAAGACCTCAGTTAAATGTAATAAAGGGCAACATCTAACTAGAAGATCTTTAACAACTAATACTAAATAGTAAAAAAGCTATCCTCAGGTTCCTTTGGAGTAGTTTTTTTAGGATATGACCTTTTAACTAAATAAGAAGTAGCTATTAAGGTTGAAAAAGAAGAAAATGAAGAGGTGCGATCATTAGATAAAGAAGTTTAGATTCTTAAGAAATTAGATGGAGCTGAAGGTTTCCCAAAGTTATTTTGGTCAGGTGAAGATCAAAGCTACAACGTACTCGTTATTTAATTACTGGGCAAGGATTTGTCCTATCATTTTAAGTAATTAAAAAAATTCTCTCTCAAAACTGTCCTTACTTTAGGAATTCAAGCTGTATAACTTTTAGAGAGATCTCATTAAAAAGGTATAATTCATAGAGATCTGAAACCTGAAAATATCATATTAGGAGTAGGCAAAGATATTTTGAAACTATATTTAATTGATTTTGGAATAAGTAAAATATATAGAGATTCAAATGGAAAGCATATGTACAGAGAATTCATTTAATTTCTAATTTTAGATCATTTAAAGATCAAAAATCATTCTTAGGTACAACTCGATATGCGTCGATTGCAGCACATTTGGGACATGAACTAGGACGTAAAGATGATTTAGAATCATTAATGTATATCTTGTTATATCTTTTACGTGGGTATTTAATTACGTATTAAATAAGATAGTTACCATGGTAAAATATGGTTAATATTACAGATGAAGAAAGAACAAAGAAAGTTGGAGAAATGAAATTATCTATGGAACATGATGTATTTAAAGATTAATCTGTTGAATTTTAACATATTTTTGGGTATTCATTAAATTTCACATTTTAGTTACATTAGAAAACTTTAATTTAAATAAGAGCCAAATTACAAAATGATAGTATAAGAATTTAGAAAAGCAGCTGGATTTTCAAATATTATAATTGATGGTAATTATGATTGGACAGAAATAAAATAATCGACACATTATTAAACAGATTCTAATAAAAATTAAAGTCGAAACAATATACCCATGAATTCTAATGAAATGAAAAAGTCTATTGAAAATCAATTGTCTGGTCTTATTTAATCTAGGTATATTTATTAATTTTTATATAAGCACAAATAATTTATTGGCACCTCCTCCTTTAGGTTCTGTTCGAGGAACCTTTCAACGAGATGATATCAGAAAGAGTTCTAGTTTGTCTCAATAAACTAAGATAAATTATTGCTAATCTCTTAATCCAAAATACTAAAAATCAATATGTGAAGAGCCTCTTTAAGAAGAAGATTATTATTTTGATTTTGATAGTGTTGAAATATGTGAAAATTATAAGACAGAGACTTGTCTGTATAACAAATATAATAAAATTAAACTAGGAATTTTTGTGTAAACATATTTATAATTAAATTAGACATTTTCTCCCTAAATAAATAAATCTTAAATGAATTTATCTATTTTTTTAGGTTTATTTATTTAAATAAGTTGAAACTTATCAAAAAAAAGATATATTTTATATAATTTGCCTTTAAATTATCTAATTGTATAATTACTGAACCATTCCAAAAATGGTAAATAATATATTATAATAATTATAAATTATAATAAACTACATGATTTATCATTTTTTATCAATTAATGGTAAACTCAATTAATTACGAGCACTTTTTGGTGATAATTATCTTGCTTTTTTTATATTATCTACAACAAAGTTTCGACTCAAAGTCATAGACATTTGAATTTAAGATTATTATTATTTATTATCAACTAATGATTATTTAATCTAAGGTGGAACATATCTTGGTAGGACTCCTCTAATGGAATACGACCTAAATTTTATTTAAATTAATTACCAATACATATCTTCAGTCTAAATTATCAATTTACCTTTTCTTATTTTACCATATTCAACTGGTGTAAAACTAATAATGAATGTAGTCCCTTCCCTACCATAAGGTTCAAGATCACCAATTTTAGGTATGACTGAAAATTCAGCATCGGATTCAGGAGAAAAGGCAGCAGTGAATTTACTGTAATTTTTTGTTTTATTTGTTAATTTAAACGAGACACTCGTTGTTTTATTTAGAGGAGAACTAATTAAAATAGTATCATCTTCCTCTGGTTCAGTTGCTTCTAGTTGGATTTTATATTTCCATCTTCCTCCTGACTATCTAAGTACTATAAACTCCATAGAAGTCTTAAAGGGTTTCATTGGTTGAAATCTTACAAAATAAAGTAGATTATCATGAGGACTATCAAGATGATTTTTTAGACATTTAATTGTAAAGCATTTCTAAATCATCGTCTATAAATCTAAAGGCATTCCACCCAACTCATAATCAAATTTATCATCTGCTTATAGACTCTATGCAATTCCTTACAAACCTACTTTAATTTCATCTTCCCATTTTTCTCTGCATTTAGCTTTGAAATGGAATAGAGTCTAAGTAGAAACAGATTCAGTAACACCTTTAACAGGGAAATGCCATTAAATCTTCTCATTCATTGAGATGACAACTTCACAATAATAACTTGTTATTTCTCTTGGCACAAATGAGAAAGGAACCTAAAGAACATTCATTCCTGGAACAAGAGTTTTATCATTTTTTTAATTTCTGACAAGTAATAACTTAAAAACTTCTTGATTGTGTCCTTCTGCATCTAAAGAAATAGAAACTTAAATAGGTTCTTTGAATGGATTTTTAAAATGAATAACTGAACTATAATCTTTGTTTAATCCAATACTAACAGTAGTTGCTGGGAATTTGGTAGGAGGTAATCCACTTCCAAAAACTAAATAATGCCATTTGCCTATTGGTGATGTAAAAATAATATCCGATTATTCAATAATATCTAATGAAGATGGAGTATATCTTAAAGCAACCTTTAAAGAATCATAAGCCTATATTTAGAGTTCATCTGGATATATATCAAAATTAGTAGGATTAGTAATTCTACATTAGACTTGAATCTTTTAATCAGAAGGATTTTCAAGTACAACAACCTATTATTCAACTTTACCCAAAGATGCTTTTAATACATTTAATCTAACAATAGGTTGATCTTCACAAGTGAGTATAAATTCATACCAAACTTCACCTAATAATCTATTTACAAATGCAACACTGCCTCTCCATCTACCAATTTTTAATGGTGCAAAGGTTAATTCATAACCAGCCTCCTTTCTAGCTCCAATTGCAAATTATTCTTCGCCTATTAAACCCTCTCCATTTATCATAACTTCATAAATGGCTGTATCTGTAAGTGGATTAGCAAGTGTTAATTGAATGACTGTAGCCTATCTAATCAAACAAGACACTTCAAGTGTTTAAACAGATTTAGGAGATTCAGTATTCATGAATACAGTGTACCATAAATAATGTCCTTATTCATCTGTAAATGTTATTGATCCTGTATATTAACCACTTAAGACTGGCTATACTTATAAGACATAAGTGGCTTTCTTTTATGGTTAAACAACTATTTATTATGGTCCTGTTGCATAGATCAAATCTGTTTCTACAGCATAAGTAATCGCTTTATCTGTTGGATTCTTCAATTCAATTTCTTTCTTTGTTATTTTTCTTGCCTAACAATTCAAAATTATATGTTCTTCTGCAACTGGTTCTTCTCCATAACCCTTTAGTTCATATTCAAAAACATCATTAGTTATTGGGTTAGTTAAAACCAATTTAGCTTCACACTCCTACAACCAAGATGGACTAAAAGTAATTGGAAAATTACTAGGAGATTTTCTTTTGACAAAAAAGTCTCTCTAAGGACATTAGAATAACCCTTTTGAATCTGAAAGTTGAACTTTTATTTACCAATCTCTGTCAGTTTAATTTACAATAGGGATTTCTTAAATTACTGATTATCTTGCAGGAACTCTAAATTCTAACATAGCTTTAACAATTTTTGGTAACACTATAGCTGATAATTTATATCTTCTAATATCAAATTTATTTCTTAATGTTAAAATAACATTAAAATCTTTTGTTGCATTCTTAAAAGCATATTGAATAGGTAATTTACAATCAATATTTTCAGTGCCTGGTTTCTTCATTTATTTATTTAAATCTGTTATTTAGAGTGTAGGAGGAAGATTCAAATATTATGTTGCTGGATATATTTCTACTTCAAATGTAATGATATCTAAATTAGAACCAGGAAAATTAAGTTTTGATGCTGTTAAAGTTGAGGCTTATTTGTCACCTTTTAAATATCTATCTTTTTATTTCATCTAGACCAATTATTATATCTAACTACGTGCACGAGCTAATTATTCATTTCTAAATGGAATCATATAAGAAATTGTTTAAACACTATCAACATACAATTATTTGTCTGGTTTGAATTCACCTATAATATTAGGTAATTCAACTGTTCCTTATAAGTCATGTTAAAATTCACCCACATTTGGATCTGTAAATATAAGAGAACATTTATGTGTGTCTATTGCTAATGGTATATATGTTAATGATAGATTAATAGTTTAATTCTTTCTAATTCTTTGTCTATCAACTGTACAGAAAAATGAAGGGAATTCTTCTTCTGGAGGAGCATCTTTTGCTAAAGGAGCTTTCTTCTTTTTGCCTCTTTGTTCTATTTACTTTTTCTCATGTGTTATCTATATTTAGAACTCACCATCTTATGGAAATTTATTAGTAATTTATATTTAGAAGTCAAATATCTCATATAAGATTGAACTGACATTCCATTATTTTTCAGACTTCCTTCCTGTAATATTACTTTTTAAATCAAAAACTAATGCTGCTGCCTAAACATTTGTTTCTTTTTTATTTGTGAAAATCACTCTACCTGTAACAGGAAGAGAAATACGAGAAGTGAATTTCACTTTGTAATTATAAGGTATGTCAGGCTCAATTTTTATACTTTCATCACCTTCCAATTAAAAATCAGGATGACCCTCATATTTAACAAAATAACTAATTGGTTTTTAAGTAGGATTTCTTAATTCAATTGATTTTATTACTTCTTCTCCCAATATACATTAGAAAATAATGGGTTCCTTCTAAGGTACATAATGAGGAAGAGAAAAAAACAATTATACCAACATCATTAACATTTCTCTTGGATGAGGTTTGTAATAGATATCTTTGGCTTATACATGAGATTATAAACCATAATCACTTAATGCTGGCATTAATTTGTCAGCATTATTTCTATAATCGTCATCACTCTACAGATTAGTTTTTAAATTACTAAAGAATTTCTACATACTAGGACCAATAAATTAAGTTACTGCATCCGCTATTAATAAGCTATCCCTGAATTCAGATGCAAAATTACTTAACCTTCTAATCTAACCTGTATGTTATTGTTCATAACAAATCTCATAGAACCAAAGAATAACACCTTCCGCATGAGATATTACATTAGATCCATCTAAATAATAATCTGGAATATTCAATCTTTCTGTTGGAATTCCTGGTAGTTATTTAAATGATTTTGCAGTTATCCTATTTAAATAATAAATTTTGATTATTTGATAAAATGTAGAAACCCAAGCATCATAGTGTAAATAGTTATATTTTGCTAAACTTAATTGTAGTCTATTATCTGGTACAAACTCATATTTCTCTTTAGGAACAGTCTTTAACCATGCATTATAATCATTATGTCCTAATAAATATTCTGATCTTATGTGATTCAGAAGAGCTCCTTCTATTTTCAGTTGTCTTACCAATTCATCATATTATTTAAATTAAGCTTCTGCTTTTTATTACCTCTTCCAATTTTAGTCAACTTATGCTTTATATTGAAAATTGGCTTTGCCTGTTAGAAAAGTTAATAATTCAAATATTTGTTATCCAAAATTTGTTACAATATCTTCTGGAAATTTGTTAATAGGTTAAGTAAGAACATGATAATTCATCCATCTCATAATATAATCACAAGCTTCATTCTAAGTTTCTGCATCTAAAGGTCTATAACCTAAATGAGAAGTTCCTTTTGAACTTGTTGTACTTTTTACAGACATAGTATGATTTCGTTTCATCTTTTCATTATCACTGTCAACTCCATCATCTTCTTGAAACATCACTGGCTTTTTTTCCTCAGCTATTATTTGATACTTCTGTATCCTCTACAAATATATCTAATTTGTCAACAAACAATTATCTGTTGTCCCAGATACATATATAGAATACACTCTACCTTCATCTTAAAATTCTGCTCTAGTTGTAAATGATATTGGTTTTTTATGAGAAAAATAAACATCAACTCTTAATTTACTTTTAGCAACTCCTAAAGTTTAACCTTCTGGAAATTTTAATTCTAAGTAAAAATTACTTGTCTCACTTGACCAATTATGTTTTAAATTTAAATTCTCATATCCATCATTTATTATTTTGAATGAACATTTTGAAACCACATTCAAAGGCACTACTGGTAAAATTACCTCCTTTTTATCAAATAATAATCTTGGATATGCTCCTGATCCTTAAATTAGTAAATCAACATATGGCAAAGTCTTAGGAATATCAGGATCTGATTCAATATAAAGTGAAACAGTTGATTAAAATACTCCTGGTCCATAAGGATTAAATTTAACTCTAATTCTTACTTATTATCCAGAACCAACTATTCCTTCACTAGGTTCTATTGTAAATATCTTTTCAATTTTTAATGGAGTAGTATCAATACGCCATTTCACATCTTTTCTATCAGGATTTGATAATTTAATCTCTTCTACTGTTGGATAACATTTATCTGGAGATGTGATAATTTTCTTTTTAAACTCTATCGATTGAGGTTCAACTAAAAATTTAGGTTTGAGTCCTTTACAAGATACTCTCCTAGTTAAAGATGGTAAATTCTAATTGAATCTTGCTAATGTAATAGGCATATCAAATTGATAATGCTTTACATCTTTAGGGGAGAATTTCATCAAAAATACTTATGTCTTACCAGGTAAAATGGTTAAGTTATATGATCTGTATTCCTTTGTTTCTAAATCAATTTATTCAGATTTATCAGATTGATTATCCAATGATTCATCTAATTTTGGAGCAGGTTCATCTTCATTCTCAGGATGAATAGAATGTAAAATAGTATCATCTTCATCCTATGGTTTAACCTCTAAACAATCAATTCCATCAGGCGCTCTAGGATTCTCATTTTAATGTCTTAAATCCAAAACTAAATCAACAGGTATTATTGAATTATTAACCAAAGTCATAGATAATTAATTACTTGTTCCTAAAGTAGTAATGTTTCCAAAATCAAATTCTTCTTCCAAAATTTCTATTTTTGGTATTATAGCTGACCCCATAACAGGTACTTGTAGTTATTTGCCTCCTCTAATTAAGATAATTATTTCTCCTTTAATAATTCTTTCTTCTTTTGAAAGGAATTTAACTTATAAATCTCTTGAATCTTCTGAACTTATTTTTCCTTTTATAGGATATACTTCAATTCCTTCTGGAAGCTTTGATGTTTAAACTTAAAACACTGCAGAACTTTTAGATAAATTCTTAATGGTTAAAACCTTTGTTTCTTATTTACAAACAACTATTTCTTTAAAATCTATGACAGCTTATTTTATAGTGCATTTAGGTTCAGAAACAATTCCCATACACTTGATATTCTAATCTAATCCATCTTCTGTTTTTAATGTTAATTTGTCTTCCTCATTCCTAATAGTGGCAATTGTAGCCTACTATTAAGGTATAATAGATTATTATTATTATTATTATTACTATTATGTCTATTATTATTATTAGCCCTAAGTATTTTTATCTGGTTATTATTACGTACCAATTGGTTATTTCACTTCTGGCAAAAGTTAGAATTAACTTGGTTTATAAATCACTTAACACTCCAGATATTTACCACTTGGTACAACACCTGATTCAGGTTGGACATAAAAAATCTTTTTTTCAGTAGTTATCCATTTATATTTGGCTTCTGCATTACCATTATTTGTTAATCGAACAATTTCTGTAGTTTCCATTTCATTATTATCTTCATTAAATGCAAATTTAATTTGAGTTCTATTCATCTCTAAAAAAACTCTCTCTATATTTGCTTAAACTAAAAATTCAAATATGTGATTTTCATTTATTACATATTTAAGATGTGTTTTAATCTATCCTAATTATTTTGAAAATAGAACAACATCAAATTAAGCAGTCTATCCACTAGGAATAATTTATGGTTTGATATATGATTAATTAAAATCTTCTTTGTCAGTATGTAATCTAACACTTATAGAATTTCTAAGATCATTTCTCACATAAAAGAATTTTAGTACTGTACTTTTGATGAAAACATTCCCAAATTCTATTTTAACAGGCCCTGCTTATATTTTCTGTAATTAATCAGCATTTAATTCAGCACTTGTATCCCTAATTTCACTATGTGTTTTAGGTTCAAAAGGGAATTTCTTTTTTTAAATATTTCTTAGATCTGGCTCAAATGGTTTAAGTTATTTTCCTTCCTTTAATTAATTTTAAATAAGTGGTTCATAGTGAAATATTGGTTTTGTCACAAATAGAGTCTCATTTGCTTCAGGTAAAGGTAATTCCTGTTCATATCCATCATCTTACATTCCAACTGCAAATTCATAATCAATAGGTGGTTCAGGTTTTTACTCTTCATCTTATTCTTATTTCTTAGCGGCTCCAGAAGGTTTAATTGGTTCTTACTTTATTTCTTTCAAACGTTCATTCATCTAAGTAAATTTCTATTTGATTTTCTTATCCTTAACCTTTTTCAGCCTTTATTCTCTATGCATTTTTAAATATTCATTATATATTTCTTTATTTAATGATTTTTGTTTTAATTCTTCTATTTTATCTAATGAAATTCCTTGTTGAACCAAAGATTAAACTGATTAGGATATATCCAAAGTTTAAACCTTTTCAATTGATTTAATATTACTAATGCTTTATTCTTTGGTAATCGTGTGTTTCATCTCAAAATCCTCTGGGAGTGATTCAGGTCCCCTTTTAACTTATTGTTTATTTGTAAACTATTAACTAACTCCTGCTAATCTCACCGGTATTTTGAAGATTCCTCCAAGTAATTCAGCACTTATAACAGTTGTGAAATTTCCTGTATGTTTAGGCTTAAAACTTACCCAAAAATTTTACTTTTCCTCAGGTTATAAAGTGGACATTGGTGGATTCACTGAGAAATAAGGTACTACAGGCCAATGAATTTGGATTGGCAATTCGGCCTATTTATTAGCAACTTCAAAAACAATTTCTTTATTTTAATTAGCCGGACATATTCCAAATTATAGTATTGCAGTTGGTGGGAATTTAATTGTTGGACAAATACATCTCACCTACAAATGATTCATCAAAGGTTCATTATCTTAAAAATCAAAAATTGCCGAATAATGAAATTCATCATAATCTGGTTTCAATTAATCAGGAGTCAAAGCAAAAGATCTAGTCCAAACTTATTGTTCTTCTGAAACCTTAGGTTTACATTTAAACACTATTGCAACTTATGAATAACTTTCTAAAACACCTTCCTCAGGAAAACATTCCATAATTCTTTCTGTTTACTCTAGACCAAGTTCAGCAGGAGTCTATAATTTAAGTGCATCTTCTTATTAATGTAATCCTTTCTTCAACTTCACTTTAAATTTTTATTACTTTGGAGTATTATTTACTAAATACGTTTCAATCTGCTTGAATTATCCATAGTAAATCTAACCAAAATCAAAAAAATTGTTCTGAACTCCAGTATCATCAATCAAAAAACGAGTAAATTCTATAGATGTAGCATTTATGTCAATTGTTTTCTGTAGACTTTAACCATCTGCTATTACTTCTACTAAACCACGAAAAATGCCAGCATCTTTAGGTTTATAAGATACCTTAACTGAATACTCTTATGCTGCTTGTAAACTAAAAGAAGTTGGCTCTATTTTGAAATCTGGCAAATGATCAATTTTTAGTTCTACCTTACCAGTTGATCGACCTTCATTCTTAAAGTATATATAATCTACTTTATCCTTCCCAACTCGTACAAATCCCAAATTAATAAATGGCTCAAATACTATGCTAGAATGAATATTATGTAAAAAAAATACGCAGCTTAAGGAGGAAAGGCAAAAAGAGGTATATCAATTGTATAGTTACCATCTGACACAATTTTCAAAGAGTCCTAATACTACTCTAAACTGGCTGTTTCAAATGTTACTATCAGTTTCATTGAAAGACCTGCTGCTATTGCGCTATAAACCTTCATAATGAACACATACCCCTGCATTTCATAATCACATCTGAAGTTAGAATGAGGTTGAAAAACGCGAATTCTTCTAGCAGTCTATGTTAAATTTCTCACAAAGACAGTAATTTCATAAGTCTAATTTATCTATATATCTTTAAATATGATCTCGCTAGGCACTACTTCAATAGGTGGACCTGTTGATAATTGCTTTATTCTAGTCATAGTACTGTTAAGACTTTTGTTGCTCTAATTCATTATTAATAATAATAATTTTGGTATTTTAAGAATGTGGATAAAAGAAAACAATCAATAAATGATTTTCCAGTTTCGCAACCAAGAATAGAATGAAAATAAAATAAAATAAACATTGCATACTTAATAACTAAATATCAATCTTCAAATCAATCATTCGAATTAAGAAATACAATTTTAAATTGATTCTTATACAACTTAAATTTTTTGTTTTAAAATTCAATTTAATCAAATTAATATTACTTTCTAAGAGGATTAAAATAAACTCAATTATTCATCTGTTCTATTTTTTTATAGTATTTATTCATTTTCTTTTGATTTTGTATTCTTAATATTAATTGATTTATAAATATAAAGTTTGAAATTGCGAGTTAATAAATCATTTCTATTCATCATCACTAAATTTTTTATCTTTATAATTAAATTTGTTTTTAATATAAAACAATTATGATATTCAATTATTTAAAATGTTTGTAGTTCTTCATTTTTATTGGAGTATATGGTTGCGATTCTAAATAAAAAAATTTAATTTAAAGGAAATTTTGGGATAAAATCATGATAGAATAGGAGGTATTTATGGAAATAATTCTAAAACTAACAATAAAAAGTGTTTAATTTTAATAGTTGACAATTTTATATTTTCTTGAAAAATGAACATCAATTAAACATTTAGTTTGAGCAATAAGAAAAGTGGCTTCATATCATAGTTTACTAATAGAGGAAAATAATTAATTTTTACAATTACACTTCAATTACTTAGTGAAGAGCAATAGCCAAAAATACTAAATTGTTTTGCCATCTTTATTTAATACTTCTAGCTAACATCTTTATTATTTGGAGACAATTTTTGGAGAATTTGGAAGAATTATCATGTTTCACAAGGAATTCACAATTTTCTATAGTATAAAATATTTGACAAATATTAGGTGTTTTCTTTTTTCTCCTTATTTATTAACATTAGATTATTGGTCTCTTATGATTATGCATTATGTCTGTGTAGGGGTTTTTATAGTTATGATAATGTTAGCCTGTTTTATAGGTTTTAATATAAAGAAAAAGAAGGAAGAAAACAGTTGGATACTATTGATATTGAAGATTATAATAAATTTGTTCCTTTCAATTTTATTTCTTCCATTTATTGATTTATTTATATCAATTATAGATTGTCAGAATGATGGAAATGGAAATTACATACATTATTATTTTCCAAATTAATAATGTTGGAAAAATGCACATATACTTCATGGAATTATCGCAATTATTATAATTGTAATTTTTTATGGATTTTGCACAATTTTTGGAGTAATTTATTATGAATCAAAATTTATCTCTCATTAAGCTAATTCATAATAAAATGGAAGAATTTCTGTATTTTTATATACCTATGAATTAATTATAATTATTCTGTTAAGACTTATAAAAGATTAAAATTTTTAGTATATGGAAATAATTATAATATTGATAGGAAGTTTAATTTTATTTAAAAAATTTCATATTGATTAACCCTTCAACTCAAAAATTATACAAAAATGTTGGTCAATTTTAGTCTCATTGAATTTTTGGGGAATCTTGCTGCTAACTTGTGCAAAAGTTTTAGAATAAAGGTATTTTAATGGAATTATATATACTTTTCTTGTTGGATTGCCAATACTTGCTATTTCAATTTTAAGAATAGAAAAATAAAATTTTGATTTACTATTAATAAATCATACTAAAGTCAAATAAGTAGAAGATATAATCAATTAGACTAACTATTTAGTTAAATTATTAAATTAAATTAGATTTAATGATAATGCTTAAATAATTATAGATGCCTATTTAGAAATTCATAAAGAAACATGTGTTTAAAATGATTGTTATTTGAAAGTAAAGAATTAAACAAATATTAAATTAAGTAATACTTTATTGAGAGATTAATCTTTAACAGAAAGAGAAATAGATTTAATTTGTATATTAGGATAGATATATAATAATTAAATCAAAAGATTTCCAGAATCAATATAACTTAGAATCCAATATGCCTTTCATTTATCAGATTGTATGAGATAATTATAACAAGCCTATAATGAATTAAAATAAGTTGAATAGATGAACAAATAATTTGATGAAGAATTCATAATAATGAGAAAAAAGTCTTAAATTTAAGAATTATTAGATAATTATTAGAATGATAACTTTGGGAAGGTTGACACAGAAACTGAGATTAAATTTCAAAATGATTATAGATAACTATAATAATATATAGAAGAAACAACTATGATTTAAATGGATTTTTGGTCTTTATTACAAGAAGATTTTCCAGATTTTTCAAAGATTTATAAAAATGGTTAGAAAATAGGTCAACTTCTTCTTTAAATTGAATAATTATGGTTTAAATTAGAAAAGGCTTCTTAAAATCTATCAAAAGCATTAAGACTCTATGGAACATTTATAAAAGAAGTTATATAAGATGAAGAATATGGTGATGAAATTTTAAGAAAATCTATTCTTACTTAATTGTAATATTAATAAAATAAAAAATAACTTGTTACTTTCATATCTGGAGAAGATATAGGATTTGAATAATAAGCTACTGTCATTGTATCAACTTCAGTAGAAAAGTTTGCATAAGTAATAACTTTGAATCAATCATGTTGTAGACTTATAGGTTATACAAGATAAGAAATAATAAATAGAAAAATAAATCTATTTATGCCAAACTTGTATACAAAATTTCATGATCAATATATGGAAAGATTTTTAATAACTAGTGATATTAAGAATATCAATAAAGATAGATTCATCTTCTTAAAAGACAAATAAAATTATTTAATTCCATGTTTTATTGTTTTGAGAATTTTACATACATTAGATGAAAATGTAAATTTGGCAGCATAATTTATGACAATTAAATCCTTTAAACCAACTTGTTATTTTATTTTAGATATTGAATATGTTATTGATTCTATGTCTTCATCTGTTTTTTCATTCTTTGGAATTGAAAATAGACATTTAACATAAAAAAAGGCTTATTTTTAGGAATTGTTTCCAGATTTTCTAGATGAATTAGACACTTGTAAAACCAAATTTGGAGGTCAAATTAAATATTATCCTGATAATCTCAAAAGAACTGTCCATTTTTCACTTTCAAGTATAAATGCTGTAGAAAAAGAACTTGAATTTAATTGTATATTAAGAGAAATTATGAATACTTCAATCAATGAAATAACAGGATATTATGTAAAACTAGAATTAATTAATGATATTTAATAACGTTAATCATCTGTTCCAAGAATAGGATAAAGTAATTTATAATTTAAATATTTAATTAATGAGTAGATTTATTTAGGAGATTTCATTCAAGAAGATAATTCAAAATTATCAAATAGTATGTAATCAAATTCAATGGATCATTCCTTTGCTGAATCTTAAAATAATTATCATAATGATCATACACGTTTAGAATCTAGTAGACGTAAATCAACAAGATTTAGAGATAGATTTTAAGTAGTAATAGATTATGCAGAAAATATTAGAACTTTAAGATTATTTGATAATAAACTACAGGAACCAGAAGATGAAGAAAGTAAAATTTCTGACAATGATGAAAGAGAAAGTGTTTTTTCAAATTAAATTGAATTAAAATCCAATTAATCATAGTTATATGAATTTGACCATAATATATTTCAATCAAGGAAAAAATTATAGAAAACTATTTCTTCTTCAAATACACCAAAAGCCATAATTAGAGTTACATGGATTGCAAATATTATTGCTATAATTATACTAACATTATCTATTATTGATTATACCATATCGAATACATAATCTGATCAAATATATGATACAATACTTTTAGTAAATCATGGAAATATTAGAAATAGTGAATTAGGGATTATATTGAGTTCAGTCTTAAATTTGTAACTATTAAGTAGAAATGTTTTTAATATGACAAAAACATAAGCCTCTTAGTATGAATAGTAATAGAAATAATATATTAATGATTCAATTTCTATGATTAATGAAATAAATTAATAAATTTTGCTATTGGTGGATAGTATGTCATCTTCAGCATTTAACTTTGAATACAATTTAAAAGATATTAAAGTAAGATTAAACTAAGAAACAATTCAATTATTCAATCTCAATTAAGCTATTTAATAAATTCTAAGTAAATCATTAATATTAAAAGATAAACATATCACATAATTTAATTATTAAGATTTAGATATTTCTTTTATAAATTATAATCTATTAAATGAAATATATTTGACTTTAAAATAATCTTCTAATTATTTTATTGATAATCTCATTACAAATGCTTCAAATAAGTACACTGCAATTCTTTTACTATTACTAATATCAATCTCAACAATTAGTATTGGTATTTTACTTATTATAATTGCTATGTTATCAGTGTCAAAATCTTAAACAGAAATTTTACAATTATTTTTGAATTTACCAGATAAGACAATTAGATATTTATATAGATAAAGTGAAAACTTTTTATCAAATTTATAAATAGGAGAAGATGGTGATGTTACATCTGAAAATGATAGTAATATAGATCAAGAGGAGAAAAATGATAAATTACAATTACAAAATACATTAAAAACAAGAAGAACAAAAAAGAAATTTAAAAATAATAATGGTGAAGATAATTATCATATTTATGCAATCATTATTACAATGATCTTAATTTAATTTTACTTTATTTTAGCCTTTATTTTTAGTAAAACACAAATCAATTAAATTGAAAGTGTATCTTCTGAATTTAATTTAACTATAAGAAGTGAATCCTACTTTCGTTTTTCAGAAATAAGCTAAAAGTCATTATTTTATTCTAGAAATATGAGTATATTGAATTCTGATCCTTATAATTATGTGATGCAAAATATTGATGAATTATTCAATCATGATTCTGGTTTGTAAGATTATCATTCTTAGAATATTGATTTACTTGATTCAGCTTATATTGATGCTTATACTTCTTTATATGTATATAATCCTTGTGATATACTAACTGAATAAGATTAAACAATTGATATTGAATTTTGTAATTAATTTATGGACAAAGCATTTTCCTAAGGTCTTAATGTAGGTATACCAAGATTTATAGAAAATCAAAGGTATTTAATGACTATCTATAATTAATTCTATGATAATCCTTCAGCAAACTTTACTCTCTTAGCTCGTGGTTTCTCGAGTTTCAGAAATATTACCAAAACTAATGATAATAGTACAAACTTTATACTAAATTTAAACAATTTTGTACATGCTTAAGAGAATAGAGAAGTCTAACATCTATATTTTAAAAGTAATTTATTGTAATTAATTAGGTGCATTTAGATATTTAACAAATAAATTTATTTTAGGATTCAGGAATGATTTAAATAATTTAAAATTACAAAGGATGGCTATTTTTATTGTATTTTTAGTATTCTTATTTGTAATTTATTTTTTATTTTGGCTTCCTTTGAATTTAACTCTTACTAAAAATATGCTTGATGCAAGAACAATGATATTAATGATCCCTTTGAGAATCATTCAAAAAATCAAATCATTGAAAGATTACATAAGATATAATATTCAAGAAGTAGGTTAAGATATTTGATTTAATGTTTTATAATTATATTTAACCAATGATTACTCATTAAGAATTGATAAATCTTTAACCCATTATTATTTAAGTATAATTGATTAATTTATCCAAATGTTTAGCATTCTCTAATCATTTTTATATATTCTTAGTCTAAAGTAACATCTTTTAAATTAATCATATAATGTGTCAATTCATCAGGTTAGAAAGATTTCTTTAACTTTTTGAAGTTTCTAAAAGAAAATTTGTTCAGGTTATTAATAATGTTTTAATTGATAAAATTTATTGCTAATCTATTATTCATTAAGATTAAATATTCAATATTGTGTAATGAATCAGATATATCTGTCAATTTAGTGATTCCATTATTAGTTAAACTAATAAATAAGGATACTTCTTTAATAAGGTGAAATTCAAAGCTTATTGATATCATTATCACCTAAATCAAATCAATGTGATCAAAAAAATCCTACTTAAAAGAATATTAATAACGATTTAGCTCCTTCTATTGCTGTAATTTTTTTGTTAAAATGTTTATAATATAGTACCTCGTAGATCAAGCTGTCTTTCATTTATAGATTAATGAAGTGGTGTGATCCCTATATTAATTCAGAGTTAAATTTTCATTAATATATTTATATAATATAATCAACCTGTAAATTGAAAACAATAAAAACAAAAAATCTATTTAATACCTCTAACATCTACTTGCCAAGCATACTAAAGATCACACTAAGGACAACTGCCAAATGTGCCTCTAAATAAGAATTTTTCAACCATTTGCATTCTAACTAAAAATGACTGTGCAACATCACTTTATCTCATTGTTGACTATATATGCTCCATAATAAAATTATTTTTATGATCCTTAATTTAATACAATTTAGTACTCTTAATTTCCGTGTGCAATTAAATGGACATGTACCTCCCATGCAATAATTTTATTAATGTATTTCTTAAAATAATTGCTCAACTTAATCATGACAATCCAAACATTCAATTTTTTATTCACAACCTTATATAATAATAAAATATCAATCTAATACAATTTCGATAATGATTCTAAACAAACTCTGGATACTTGACTACCTATTTGCAATTATCATTAGGGCATTTTATACTTAAATTTTTTATTTAAACTTATGCTCTCAAACTATTTGGAGGTGTTGTTAATAATTCTTATTTACAAATGGGACATGCTTGTCTCACATCTTCTATATTTCTAATATTATAATAACAATGTTTGCAAATTTCATGACCTTACATACAAACTATAATTGGAATTTAATTAAATTCTCTGCAAATTGGACAAATTAATTCAAGCCTTATGATTTCTTCGTGAAGTTCTTTTTATGTTTCCAAATTAATAAGAGTTTCAATATTTAGTAATTTTGAATAATAATTAATTTTTGCAATCTCTTCTATTTCTTTTACTAAACATTATCCACATGTATAAGATTATTCTAAATTACAACGTTTACATGTATTTGGTAATGTTAAATATTTTAATAGTTCTTTTAAATCAATTTACTTTTTGCATGAATCAATAGGGCACTTAATTTAAAATTTGGATTTCTTAGATTAAATAGTATTGGTTAATATCTACTTGAAACAATTTTAACACAAATGATGTTCACATTCTATCAATAAATAAAATATGAACATCCTAGTGAATATGAGGGATCTAATGATTCACATTAAGCACACTATTTAGTCTATTTAATTTTATGCATTATTAATTATTAAATAAAATTAATAAAATCATTTCATGTTTTTAAAGTATGATCTTGAGTTTATTGTAGTTTTGGTCGATTTTTTGGATTTGGATTCTAATCTAAAATGGACACATTGCTAAAATAAGACAATCTAACTTTAGAAACTATTTTGAATGAAGAAGACATTTTATCTGAATTGAAAAATTAGAGTTCAGGTAAATTTGCTGATTTGTAAAAAAACAAATTTACTATACATTAGCATAATTTAACATCCAAATGAATACAATAAAATGATTTATTACATTATTAATGATGTTACTGATAAAGAGAGAGATGACAATACCTGCATAAGGTAATATATATATAAAAACTAGATATCCATTTTTGATAAGTGAAATATTAGGTTCTGAAAACGAGAAATTGATTAATTTCTTATTTGAAAAATAAGGAGACATATCCTAAGAAGAAATATAAAATCCACTTGAAGATTAACCAACAGAGAGTTAACCTTCAGAATTCTAACAAGACAATGAAAAGTTAAGATAGAAACTTTTACCTGACCTCCTTTCTCTATTAAAAAATGATAGTATATTAATTACATCAGCAGGGTATTTTACAAAGGTTATTTCAGCTATTATTCATAAAAGAGGATATGATGTATTATTATTAATAAATTAAGTTTTGGGAATATTTAAAATATAAACCAGAAATAATATCAAATTTAATTAAGCATTCAAGCATAAGACATATAACTGAAATATTTGAAAAATTGATCATTTTAGACACATTTTAAGAAGAACATGATGAGAGATTATTTATATAAGAGAGAAAAGATTTAATTGCTAGATTACTTAGATTCCTAAAAGGATAATCACATTAAAATACAATAATTACAAATGTTTGTGAATCACTCATTGAGATTTATAAAAGAGCATTAATGTCTTTTGATATAATGGTAGTTTTGAGAGATATCTTATTAACAATCGAAAAACCAGAGTTCTTTATGAGTTTAGCATTATAGACTTAAAATAGTTCTGTGTATAATTTACTCAATATTCAATATGAGTTTTATAATAAAATGTCATAACTTGAAGATACCCATTATGAAATTTAATTCTCTACTCTTTATAAACCTATATTTGTTGAATCAACAAAGGCTCTAATTTAATAAGATATATTTAGAGCATCTTTTTAAACGACTTATGGTGCCATAGTTCAACCATTAGGTGATTCAAAATTATCTTTAATATAATTAATTATTTAATTGATTTAGAAAAAAGAATTAACTAATGAAATTGAAAAGGGAAAATTATTTTAATAAGTAATTAATTTAGTACTAGAGTATTAAACAAATAATTAATTACATATTTTATTTGAAAAATTGGTAGTCGCTATTATAGATTCAAAAGATGCTCATTTACATGAACTCTTATTTGAAGACACTGATTTTTTGAATTTCCTCATAAAGAATAATGGCTTAGAAGAAAGAAAAAAAAAACATGGGTATCAAGGTATACTTACTAAGATAACAAATTATATTAATTCTCCTAATGTTCTACAATAACATTAAATAGTATAAAATGCAATAGTTCGTATTCAAGATGAATGGTTAAAATATATTGAAGAATTAAAAGCAGTTAATGAAATTGAATAAACATGGTTATTAGGTGTAAATCCAAGATTCAGAGAACAAATAAATGTGGATTCATATAGTCCTCCTCTTTTATGGCCTGAACCCTTAGGCTCTAGCTAATATAATTCGACTAATAACCCTACAACATCAACAAGTGAAAACTAACAAGACTCTTAAGAAGAAAGTTCGAACAATAATGAAATAGAAGAAAATGGTCAATAAGCAGATTAATTCGATTCAGAAGAAGCTTAAATTGAAAAGGAAGTATCTGTAGAAGTTGCATAAGTTAAAGAAGAAAACATAGACACATCAGAAGAATAATAGCCTTAGTAGCATGAAGAATAAATTGTAGATTCACCAGTAAATGTTGAAAATGTTTAGATTGAATTATAACAATAGGATGTCCCTTAATAAACTGAAAAAATCGAAGTATAAAAACACTAATTGGTATAAGAAGAAATAGAATAAGAAGGATTGTAACAACTATAAGAATCAAATATATCTTCAAATGAAGGATCAAATGAATAAAATTTAGATCAAATTCAAGAACAATAGAATTTACTTCAAGAATAACCAAAACAGGAAGAATTATAAATTTAATAATAACCTAAAGTTGAATAGTAAGAATCCTAGACAGAAAATCATTAGGATTAAGAATAACAAGAGAAAAATAAATAACCCTTGGAAGATGTTTGATATAATATTATTATTAATATTATATTTTGTATCTACATATATGCATTTCTAAGATTACAATTATGATGATAAACAAATAAATTCTTGTTTTTTATTATTTCTTAAGGGATATCTAATTTTATATTTTTAATTTTAGTATGTCAGACAATCTAAAAGAAAAAAAATAGAGAAAAATTTATTAAATCAGAAAAACTTAAAATATCTAACTTAAATTCAAAAATTGCATTGAAAAAAAAAGAATTTTTAAAGATATTTTTAATAGAATTTCATTTTGTTAGAAATGAATAATTTCTAAATGTTTCTATTAAATATTGAAATTAAAAAATGATAATATAATTTATTATAAATATAATACATGTCAACTAATATATAAATCATGCTACCAAGTACCTGTATAGCATTCTTTACTTTGATATTCAAATTGACCCTTCCCATGTGCTTAATCACATGAAAATGCTCCCATAAATTTTGAACCATCAGTAAAATAGAGAATTCCGATACCATGCTTTTATCCATGTTTAACTTATCCCTTATACTAAATCCAATCTTTCCTAGATAAACTTTTATGTGATTTCTCTAATTCTTGTTTTGGTTTATTATAAAATGTAACTTCACCATCAGGAATATCAAAAACCCACATTCCTTCTGTAACTTTTTAATTTTCAGAATCATAGTATGTACCTTATCCATGTCTTTTTCTATTACAAATTTATCCAATATAATAAAAACCATTTGGATAATGTAATTTCCCTTAAGTAACAGTATTTTCAAAACCTATTTTTGTTTCTTAGGTTCTGCCATCTAGCTATTTTTAGTCTTTAATTGAAGCCTGACTAATATCTTATTGTTTATATCTTTATTACTCTAATTATTAATTTTTAGATAAATATTAACTAGATTTTATCATGGTTGGAGATTAAGGATGCTTGGATTAAAAGATATTTTAAGATAGTAGATTATCAAATGAAGAAGGTTTATTATAACCAGCAATAAAGAATTCTTATGGTTAATGTTATTCTAATAAACGATGTTTCTTTAGATCTAGATATAATTTATTCACCATTTCATCTAATTATATAAAATCTGGTCTTTAATTTTCATCTAATATTAACATCATTTCAATCAAGCGTAATATTTATTCATTAAAATTAGATGTTATCAATTCATCTTAAACCTTTCTTAATGCTAAATCATCTATAGTCCATCTCTTCCAATCATAAACTTCTGGTTTCTTTGCTTAAATTAAATATATAATCATCAATCCAAAATTGAATACATCTGATTTATATCTATTATGTTTAAGATACTAAAATTATTTATAATATGATTTACTTTGTCTTTTTTTGGAATTGCTTAGACTTAGGCTGGAGATAGAAAGGCAGTCTTTTTCAATTCATTTAAAGCTTAAAATACATAAAGATAGTTTAGTACTTGGCTTATCATCATAAAGTTATATAAACTCCTGAAATAAATTTTATCTAATTGGTTTATAATATCTATCCACTAATTTGTAAACTTCAACATTAAAAGGAGTTTTAACCATTATGATATCATCTATATCAAAACCTGATGGATATATTTTATTTGCTTATTAAAATGCAAATGCTGATACTACACAATCCAAAAGAAATAGGATTTCATCTTGATTAAATTGCTGTTTCATTATGACTTTCTTATGTCGAGATAAAGGTTCTAATGGCTTATCTATGAGAAGTATTATTTCAGTATATGGGATAAAAACCTTCATTGATTCTATTATGGAAATATTATGAATTGATAATAAATTTGGATGGTTATGCTATTCATTCTTTGTTCTCCACTTCTTAACGAATTCTTTTAAATTATTCTATGAATCTGCAGCTTTTGAATAAAGTAATCCAAAACTTGGTATACTATTATGTTATATTCTATGATTTATTCTTTGATTACATTTCTAGCCATTTTAAGGTTTAAAATATTTAATACTCATCTGTATAAGGCATTGGAACCTAAAATTATGACATAATTTCTTTCATTCGTAAATCTTATTAGATATCTTAAGTTGTTCCTTAACAAGAACCCATAATTTAATATTATTATTTTATAAACTATCTATATTTTTTACACTAACAAGTACAACTTGTATTACATTTTCAAAACATAATTATATATTATTTTTTTCTAATAATTTATAATTTAATTAGATAACTCTATATAATCAATTATGATATAGAAAATATACTATTTGATAAGAATGTATACTATTTAATAATTAATTCATACTCTCTTATTTAACCATTATATAACTTTAGGAATTATATCATAGATTTCTTCTTCATGCCAAACATCATGCCTAATTATAAATAAAAGTTATTACCATAAATTTTCATAATATAATACTGTTTTATCTTGTGATGGTGATTCTTTTTCTAATATGAATGCCAAATCTGGATCAACTAATTTATCAAGACCTCCTTATATAACTAACCAAGGAGTATGTAATTATTGATACATAGATTCACATTCTTTCATACTTACAGTAATTGTTGAAAGTGTTTTAGGAAGAAATTCATCTGAGTATGTGTAAGGATCTTTCATTAATTCTTCAGTAACTTAAGGATTCTTAGTTGTTTAACCTCTTTTTGGTTTTATTAATTTATATTTCGGAATGATATACCCTACAACTTTCAGTGTACCAATTAATAGATCACTAATTAGTGCTTTAATTGATGGAGCATATAATATAATTCCTCTAAGATTTGGAATATTTCCTTAAATTGCCAATCTAAAAGAAGTCATTCCCCCCATAGATAAACCAGATAAAAAGACAGGAATATTTTAATTTCCTTATTATTCCAATACTTTCTATATAAATAGACGACAATCTGATAAATGAATTTCAAGACTCTCTAGATAACCTCTTAATCCTTCAGATTTTCCAAAACCTCTGTTATCAAATCCAACAACCAAAAATCCATCTTATGCCATTTTTTAAGCAATATGGGCACAATGATTAATATGTGCACATAAACCATGAAACATGAAAACAATAGCTTTAGGTTTTCCAGTTGCTTAAAATCGATAAGTATTCAATTTGATAGGCTTTCCTTCTTATTGAACTTTCATTTCTATAAAATTTTCTTCTGGGAATGTAACTTAACAAGGATTTGGTTTTCTATACTTCTCCTCTTATTAAGCTGCATTGATTCTTTATAGTTTTTATTCAATTCTAATTTGTTCTTCAGACTTTTTAAAAAATTACATTAATAATAAATTATAAATCTTTGAACTTTATAAATTTCATCATATTAAGTTAGTTAATATATATAATCACTCGCTGATTCATGAAGATTTATAAAAATGGATTATTAAAATTGAAGTAAAAAGATAAATAAAAACTAAAAGAATCCCAAAGAAATAAATCTCTTTAAAATAAGTTGAACAATAATAACAACAAAGTTGTTCAATTGTTAAACTATACCTATTTATTATTAGATCTAAACATTATCAATGAAATACATTCATTCATATATATATAATATTTTCATTTTCCAAAATTCAATTATTATTACATCATATTAATAATGAAAAATTATAATTATCTCTTTAAGTATATTATTGTTGGAAGCACTAGTTAGTAATTTTATTATTGATGAAGGTGTAGGTAAAAGTTGTTTACTTTTGCAATATGTTGATCAAAAATTTAGAGATGCTCACTAAGTTACTATGGGAGTAGAATTTGGAACTAATATTATCAAATCTAATAGTCATGTTATTAAATTACATATATGGGATACTGTATGATTTCTATCATTAATAATAGGCTGGATAAGAATCATTTTCTTCCATGATTCGAGCATATTATAGAAAGTAAATTTAGGTTAACTTAGTGCTATTGGATGTATATTAGTCTTTGATTTGACAGATAGAAAATCATTTGAATCTTTAATTAGATGGCATAATGAAGTGTTGACTTGTACTGGAAATGATATTCAAATTATTATTGTTGGAAATAAAAATGATTTAAAGAATAAGTATGATTTTCCATATTCAAAGATAGAAGAGAAGTTCAAGAAAAAGAAGCATAGGAATTTGCCAAATAATTTAATGCAAAATACATAGAAGCTTCAGCTTTGAATGGATTTAATGTTGTTCATATATTTGAAAATCTTACTTAATAGATACTTTAAGAAATTTAAAATGGTAAAATTGATCCACAAAATGAAGTATAACTAATATGTATCAAAGATTTATGGGATAAAAATAGGAGATTTTGAAAAGAGAAGAAATTCAGAAATTGTTCCTAAAAGTTAAAGACCTCCAGTTTAAGTGAGCTATCCTATTTAACAATAGTAATAGGGATGTTGTTGAATAATTGATATCTTTAATTTAAAATGTTTTTAAATTAAAATTTACATTAAAATAATATTTTTAAAGAATGAAATTGATTCTCTTTAAAGGATATTAAGTATTTTGAATTTAGAAAATAAGATAAATAACAAATTTAAATAAATATGTATTTTCATGATAAATTTTTATAGACAAACTCTTTCATAAATTTAAAATTCTCCATCATCATTGCATGCTCAATCCCTTTTAATTTAATTAATTGTAAATTATTTTCTAATTTAAGTAAAGGTTAAATGGATTTCTCAGCAAATTCATAAGGTATAACTTCATCCTCTTCACCATGTAATATCTGAATTGGAGTCTTATTATTGATTTAAGTAAATGGAAATAAATATCCTGAATTTCCAAGTATTCCACCTAAGGATTCTCTAATTATAAATAACAAATTAATATAACTTGTATCCTAATCCTGCCAATAATGACATACAACATCCTTAAGAAAACCCTCCAATAAAAATGTTTTTCTTTGGAATTGGTTCTTAATCAATCAAACTCCAAATGAAATTTCTTGATTCTATAGCTTAATCAACTCCCCACAATTCTTTATCAGATTTGATTCCCCAAAACTACTTCCAGTTTGGAATCATTATATCATACCAAGATGTCATCATTTCTCCTTTATTTTTAGTTAATGGTCTCACAGGAGCACAAAGTAATATAACTTTAGTTGTTTAATTATCAAAAGGATTTAATTCTGGATTATTGAATCCTGCTAGAAAACTATCAGGAACATCTTCCAATCCATGCATCTAATTTAAGATACTATATTACCCATATAAAAGTATATTTATGTTCTTTCTTAGGTTGAATATAGATATGTTTATCAACTCGAGTTATTCCTTATGTGAAATCTTTAGTAAGGGCAGGTATGAGTTCTTTGAGAGATAACATTATAAAATAATTAATAAAAGTAAAATGGGGACTTGCTCAAATAGACCAGAGCATAAATAGATTTCAGAAAATTTAAGATTAAAAGCAATAATGATATTTCAAAAGATTGATATTTAGAATAAGGGATTTATTGATAGAGAAAGAACATTATAATTTTGGAAATCTAATTTTGCAAAAATAAATACAGATGCTTTATTTTAATAGGTTGATTATAATAAAAGTGGGAACATAACAGTTTAGGAATGGTTGGCCTTCTGGGATATTGTAAAATAGTAAGGTTATTCAGAATAAGAGATATCAGATGAAGTATATATAAAAAACAATTTATAACTTCTTAGCTTGACGAATTACAACAAGGGAAGGCTTGGGTATAATTCTATAAGGTGGATGCCTTTATCAGAGCTGATACTCAAAGACACAAAACATAAATAGATCAAATTGTACAAATGGAGAAAAAGACATTGCTTAAATCTAAGTCTTTTAATTATAATTGAAATAAATAAATTTTAGATTAATTATATTTTCTGAACTTTATTATATAATATTCAATCCAAGATCAAATAAGAATCTGGTAGCTGCTAAATAAGCAAATGTCAAATTAGAATCACTACTTAATGAAAGAAGTAGCTAAGATATCAATGCCATTCTTCAATATATAGTGTAATTAGATATGCTAAGATCCCATTATTGAATCCTGAAAATACTGCTCAAGAAAATCATATAATAATAAAAATTAAGAAAAATTAAAAAAGATGTGAAACATAAAAGTTGATCAATATGATGAAGATAAATTCTGAAGTAATTTTAATATACTTGGTCAATATGTAGTTAAAGCTGAAAGAGAAGGATAAGTACTAAGCCTTTTTTCAATAACTGTAACGACTTCTTTACTGATTCTCATTTCAAAAAAAGCATCTCCCATTAGTTGTGTAAATGGAAATGTACCCAAATTTGAATTGGTAGTGTCTGGATTTGGAGGGGATAATAAATTCTATTATATCGATACTATATATTATTTTACTAAGTTTATGAAAGATCATCCAAAATTGGAAGGAACTCTTCTTTATTTTAGTAGAATTTATATTTAATTCTAAAACCCTTCATTTTTTACTATTTCTAATTGCATATAATAAATTCTTCTTAACAAAGGTCGTAAGTTCTCAAGTAACAGTTTAAAATTCCTATGTATTTCTCTTTATTCAGGTTTCAATTTGTCTGAAATTCTAACTAATTTAACTTCTAAAATATATCATCTAACATGTTATGAATGAAAAAAACTAATAATACTTTTAAAATCTTAATGGCTTCATTGCTTTCTTATACTTTTGAATATGTATTAATTTGCTTTATGAATTATTTTTTATATGGATTTGATAGTTTAAAATATAGTCTAATGAATTCTTCTTTATTAAACATTTTATTAAATAAAAATATAAATTAATCATTTTGAACATTCTTTTGAATATGAATATACTAAAATTTTTAATTCATACCCATTTTCATATAAAGATGATTTTTATTTCTTTTCTTGATAATAAAATTGTATTTATATTGTAAGAAGTATTGAGTAAAAATATTCTTTCATATATGATATCTATAAATTAATTCTTTATTGAAATTATGAAATTCTCTTATACAAATTAAAAATAAAGGAATATTTATTAATTTCAAAACAACATAAATTTGACTTATTAGTAAGATTAATTTAATAAAAGAAAATCTAAATTAATCAAAGGGTTATATATATATATCAGAATAGGAATAAGTTTTCTTGAATACAATGGATCTAGGTAATATATTTTTTATTTTTTACAAATAGATAGAATATAGGGAGATTAGGTATTGGTAATCAAAGAATGATACAACAATTAGTAATTATAAAACAGTCTAATATTGTTATCGTAAGATTCTCCATATTTAGAAATTAATAAAATAGCTGTTTTTATGAAATCAATTCATTTATTAAACATGAAAAATATCATTTGCTGTATATATTTTAAGGATATAGTTTATAGATTAATGTTTTGCAAATGGTTATTGTGAGTATTAGAAAATGATATGTACAATTTTCAATTATTTTATTGATATAAGTATATTGGTTAAGTATTAAGATTTTATTTAAATTAATTTCAAATCATGGATTAACCAAAGAAAGAAGCTCTCTGTATTCATGTACATTATCATAGAGTGGGATCAAATTTAAGATGAAGAATCTCAGCCCCGATAGCCAGAGTAAAGACATTACACAAATAACAAACCCAAACCTAAAATGTAATCGAGAGGGGAGATTGAGAAATTAATTGATGAATGTCCTGATGAGGAAATTCTACTCAATATTGTGAAATGCCATTTTGATGCTACCATTGAAGAAGTGAAACTAGCTTTTCCAAATTTTGAATTCCTAAAAGTTGAAAATTACAATCCAGGAAGTTTTAGCTTGCTTTTCAAGAATAAGGAATAAGCCAAAGAATTCTTATTCACAACCAAGGAAACTGTATAAACCCATCTTCTATCATCAGAAAATTAAAGACAGAGGCTTTTGGATAAAATTCCCACCTAGGTTTTAGAAGTCCTCATAGAAATTACCAGATAATTTGAATAAGTAAAATCCATTACCCTCAGCAGGCAGCAAATTTGTAGATGCTCCTTAGAAGAATAGAGATCATTATAATAGAAAAGGTATACATTATTTAAAATTTTGTAGAGCATGATGGAAAACAATTCAATAGAAGTGATGGATAAAAGAACTATAAAAAGAAAGATGAAGAGGATGAAGTAATAGTTGTATAATAAAAATAAGGGTTGGGAAACAGTAATGCCACATAGAATGCCAAAACAATTTAAACCATACAGAAAACCTTAATAATAATAATAATAATAATAATAATAAGGAGTTAAGAAAAATTGAGAAAATAGATATCTTTTAACAATTAAATTTATTAAAATAATTAATCTGAATACCAAATTTCTATTCTTGGTTATCTAAAAGACATCCTATCTCTAAATACTCTTTCACAAAACTTCATGGAAATTAAGTTGACTTTTTTTATATTCACATGAATAATTTAAGTCATCTATAATTGTGTTAAAAAATTATAAGATTGACAAGAGTATAGTCGTTTTTTGGACATTGATTTTAAATTATATTGACGCTATAATTATTTAGTGGATCCTAAATTACTCACTTATTTTGCCTTAGATAGAGTGGTTCCAAGAGCTAAAGCTAATTAATAAAAAGATTGCCGATTTGTCTCTTCAATGAGAGATGCTAAAATAGGAATTGAATAAACAGGTTTTATTTTATATCTAATGTAAATTCAAAGAAGATCAGAAAAATAATAAATCATAAGTTATTTTTCTCATACAGTGATACAGTGATATTAATGGAGATGGAGAACATAAATAATAGAAATTTATGAGAGGATTAAAACAGTAACAAAATTTTAACCCAAACCAGACTCATTACATTTTGTAAGAGAATAATAAATGATTATTAAATTAGAACCTAGATAAATTGAAAGAAAATTATTCAAAATGTTATATTTGATTTGATTAACCTTTAAATTTTAATGAATATTTGGATTTAGAATATAAGACATACTATTGTTAGAATTATTGATGATTTCTTCTTATTATTTTTTTAATTTGAATGGATTTCTTACCTCTTGTCTATTGCTTTGATTTTAATTAAGTTACTGTTTCTGAAGTAGGTAGAAAAGAATTAGATAGGATAATCTTAAAGTATATAGAGTGATTTTACTTTATTTTGAGTTACTTTTTAAAGTAAATTGATAGAGGATGTCAATTAATTTAATCGAATTTAATTTATTAAAATTTTAAATTAATTGCTGCTTAAATTAAAAAAATATGTGTATATCATGGAATTCCATCTTGGGAAAAGTATTATCATTATTATTATTCTTCAATGTCTTTTGATAGGTTAAGATACAAAGAAATTCTATAAAGAATCAATTATTAAATTTAATAAGAGTAATAGAATCAAATACTTATTTTAGATTCCCGACATATTTTGAATATTAATAAATAAAGTTTATAGCGATACATATTCATAGTTTTAAATATTCTATTATTTTTTTATTTCAATATCATATATAGATATTTTGTTTCAGATAATTTATAATCAAATAACAGCACTAGCTCTTCATTTCAATTCCAAAAAGTAAAGAATATATATGTTGTTATAATGTATTATATTTATAAATATAAAATGTGATTTTAATAAATCACAATCATCAATGTAGTGTTGATGTGAAATAAATTTAAGAAAATTATTAACATATTTTGGTTTTTCATATAGGGAAACATTAGAATTTCTGAATTTTAATGATTAATTTGTCAAGAATATAAATTTTTATGAATTCATATTCTAAATAGTATTTTTTAATTTGAATCATTTACAATTATTTGATTCACAAATTTGACAATAGGATTCATTATTATTTGTTAAAGGAATTTTAATCCAAAAAAAGAAACATTTTTTACACTTCTAAAAATTTACTATACTATGATATCTTGAAACTATGAATTTAATTTAATTTAAGTAGTATAATTCAATCATACTCTTATTTAATACATTTCTCAATTAGTTGTTTTTTATTCTTTCATTACAACTAATGCAATTTAAATGGTATTATCCTTGATTTATTTATTATTAAAGTTGATCTCTTAAACAATCTTTATGAAAGCTATGTTTACAATTTAATTTAAAATTATCAACTTCGATATATGTGAAGCATATTTTACATTTAATTATATCCTATAATGATTATCTTACTTAAATTCTATTTGAATTACAATTCTTTATATTTGTATTTATACTAGAAGATAAATTAGGTAATTTAGATTAATTGATTAAACCGCTCTCACTATTATACTATCTAAAATTTTCTTTTTTCTTTTATTTCTTAAATTTAATAGGTTTTAACAATTCCAGTAATTTATTTTGAGAATTCTATACTTATTAATATTCCCATTGTTGTTTTTGAGGATTTGAGATTATTTATTCATTAATTGAATAAATATTTGATGGTTTATCTTTCTATTTTATCTATTATTCCTTTGGTGAAATCTTATACTCGAGAGATTTTATGATTGGTGCTGATTTCTTAGCACTTAGTTTTGTACTGATTGATTGAATGTTCTAAGGTAAAGTCTTTTATTTTTGTTAGCATTCATCAAAAAGCAAATCAATAAGACTCATCCTTTCTCTTGAACTATACGGAAGTTATTTTGTCATATTTATTGATCTAAACAAAATTATATTTTTATTTTTCTTTTATTATGATTCAATAACAAAATAAAATAATAGATTATTGTATTAGCAATTATGAATTAAATAAAAAAAGAGTCATAAATCAATAAGTTAATTTGTACTAATATTTATAAATACTAGACATCAATTATTAATAATTCCTTATTTTTTTGTTATTATAAAGCAATTTATTTATTAGATGTATATTATTGAAAAGATAAAATTAATTTCAAATATTTTTTTTGTTTACATATTTAGAAAAAGTATATCTAAATATATATTGAAATTAATAAAGCCATTATATTTAAAGATAAAAAACATAAATTAAAAGTAATTTCTTAATAATTATTTTTTCTTATATTTTACTCATTTAATTTTAGCTCTTAGAGCTTCAATTTCAGCACACATAAGTACTATTAATGATTATAAATCTTAGATTTGCCTTTTTAACATTTTGTCATCGAAAGGTTTAGCATTTCTAAGCCTTTCTAATTCTCTTAATAATTCTTGAATTTATCTTTCATAATCACCAATAATATCTGTAGGATTAATTTATTATTTAATATTATTATTATTATTATTATTCATCTATGATTATAATAATTATTAAGCTTTTAATCTATCTTAAGCCATTTAATTTTATATTTCCATATCCTTAAGTTATCTTTCTAATTATTTAATTCTGTTTTCAGCATCTCTAAGTTTATTGAGTGCATCTTATAAATTATCCTCGGTTTCCCTTAATTATTTTTAAAGACTATAAATTAAATCCTACATTTAATCAACCTTTTATTAATCAACTCCTTAAGGTGCTGTTTAAACTGTTTATTTAGAATTTTATGCATCAGATAATTATTTTTTCAATTTTTCTATTTCTTCCAATGCTTTTTAAAGATCTAGTTCAGCCTTCTTGGCTTTTTTCTCATTTGCTTCAGCTGATGATCTCAAATCATCATTAGCTCTTAATTAATTATTGTATTTAGTGTTTAATTCATCTATTTCCTATTTTAAGAATTAAATTTGATTATTCAAACTTTGAATCATCTATTACAATCTTATGATTTCTGTTTTTTGAATAAGAATTTACTTTAGAGCCTTTTCTGTTGGAGTTTCTGATTCCAATTCAGCTAGTCTATCTTCAAGTAATTTAACCTTATTTCTTTCATCTTCTAAATCTTATAGAGCTTAATTGAGTTCACTTTAAAGTTGTTGGTAGTCTAGTTATTTTTTTGTTAATAAATCTTTCAATCTTTCTACTTCTTCTGCTAATCTAGTTGCCTTAAGAACCATATCTCTATTGCTTAGTTCGAATTATTTGTATTCTTGTAGAGCTAAATCTAGGCGCTATGCTTTATTTTTCCATTCCTCTACTTCATTTCCTTGTTGAAATACGATTACATTTAATCTTTCTATTTCTGCAATCAAAATATCATTTCTATGATTTGCATCTCTTAATAAAACTTCTGCTTAAGAAAAGGAATTCATTTTATTCTCTATTTGACTTATTTATGTCTTATAACTTGATATGATTTATTTGTATTAGTTGATATCTTCCTATTATGCTTTAATATTTGTTTATAAGATTACTTTTAATTATCTAACTTTGATGATCTATTTAGCTTTAAAGATCAACCCATTTTTCATTATCAAGAGCTTCCATTAAATGAATTAATAAATTTTATTTTAATATTTATATATAAATTTGCATAATCATTTTCTTCCATACATATATGATAGTTAATTTTAATATATAGGTTATTACTATTAAAGATATTAGGGTTGTTGAGGTTAATAAACTTACTTTTAGTGATTAGTTGTATGTTATGATAATGAAGGTTTTTATTATGGTTGTTGATATAACTACTATTAATATTATTATTTTTAAATTATGGGAGGCTATTAAGGTTGCTGATTTGGATTTTATTAATAGTTTTGCATTCCTTGTAATTAAACTGTCTGTCTTACAGTTTAACCTTAAGGTTTTTAATTTTGTAATTTATACTATGATAATTATTGAATAATTTTTTAGTCTATTTATTTAGGCTCATTTAATTATTAAATTTATTTTGAAATACTATCAATTTATTTTTAGAGTTTTTGATTTTTTTATTTTTCTTAATTTACTTCTTGAACCAGCTACTCTAGTGTTTTATCTTTTTGATTTTGAGATTCTTTAAGCTCTTTTATTTATTTTTCATACTCATTTATTTGTTGTTTTTCTTTATTAGAATTATTATTATTCATCTAAATTTCTTCCTTAGATTTAATTATCTATCTCTCATATGCCAGTCTATTTAATTCCATTGTCAATAGAAGTATCTTAGGATCTTCTGGGATCTGTTCAGGTTATTCCATTATAATTAATTTATTTATATGTAATAAAGTGATCACGTTTAATATGATTTACCATCCAACTCATCTGAATTGATGTTATAAATCTCTTAATGTCATAATTTAATGCTTTTGGACAAAGTAAAAATTTGACTATTAGATAGGCTAATGAGATTTTGTAATTCTATATGACAAGACATAATTAAGATAAAGACAACTTTCCAATAAACAAAGATTTATTTCATGAAATCTAAACCTTTTATAAAGAGGCAACGTTTTTGAAATAATAATTATCTGATAATAAAGACTGGATTCATGATTGCAATACTCAATAGTAATTATATATTTGAATTAAGTTTTTAGATGAGTTATAAGTTTATACCTAATTCATCTAATGTTGCATTGAAATTTGAATCTGTAATGAAGTTACCCATAATTAATGCTTGTGCTTTAATTTATCAAACAGAACTTTTTAATAATTGGGTTCCATTTTGTAAAATTAGTAAAGCAGTAAAAAACTAATTGAATTCTAGATTAAAACACCAGGTTTAGGTCATAAAATATGTTATATCATGATGGATCTTCCAGTTTTATCTAATAGAGAAGCTTATATTAGAGGATATGGAGTAGACTAATTAGAATAATCAAAATCATTTTTGATTTGTTGTTAAACAATTCATCATGATAAAGAATATCAAGCATTGCATTAAATTAATACTACTTAAGTTAATTGTGTGTAGGTGGAAATAAATTTTTTTGCTGTTGAAGTTACACTTGTTAATGCAGGAGAGTTTGTTATGAAAAGTGTTGCAAATTTAGATCCTAAAATGAAATTTATTCCTTAAACAGTTATGAATTTTTTAATGAAAAAAATAGGGAAATTTATGTATGAAAGATTTTGTAAGTTGGCTTAGAATATCAAAGGAACTTAATGGGAAAAGGCTATTTAAGAATAGCCTTAATTTTATGAACATGTAAGAAAAAGATTTGAATAATATTTAAGTAAATATTGAGTTTTCATTTTCTATTTTTTTAAATATATTTTATACAACAACACAATTATCTATCATAACATTTAATCTATTAAATATTCCACAAATATCTTTGCATTAGGAGTCGAAGCGCGTTGTGCTATTGAATTTACAAGATCATTTCTCTCCTAATGCAATAGACTACTGATTTTTTTTTATTTTTCACATAATATTTCATAAGATTCATTAGAATGGTGATTTTGCTTGTTAGTTTCTTTATTTTATTCAGTTATATTATTTTATTAATCAAGTACTTCCCACCTATATCTTAAATATTTATAATATCGGTTCTTAACCATAGCCAAAGTTTTGCCAGGGAAATGTTTATGAATTTTTTAGAATTTTGGCCCAATACTTTGAACCAATTCTAAAATCAATCTATCCTCTTCTGGTGTGAATTTTTATCCTGGCTTTCTATTGCTAAGACCTTCAGTAATTCTTCTATAATAATTTTATTATTAAATACTCATATTTTTTAGGTTATTTCTTTTTTCCAGATAAGGTTCTATCTTGTTCCTCTTAATCTTCTTAATCGCACCCATTTTCCTATTCTTAATCTAATTCTTTGTCTATTTCTTATTCTTGACTAGACATAAAAATTAAATAAATTTGTTTATTATTCAAACGCAATTATTTATTAAAAACAAATATTATTGAACTTGTTTCCAACTTACTCCTTTATTTGCTGGACAATTAAGATTGTTATTATATAAATTTAATTTGACATTTATTTAATATAAAAATCATTTGTTTCCTAAAACTTTAACCATTAATTCTCCTAATCTCTAAAATTCTGTTCTGCTTACTTTACTATCATTATTTGTATCTAAATACGATAGCATATAATCAATTTCCTTTTGTGTTGGTTGCTAATTTATTTTAGTATACAAACCTAGGAATTCAATTCCATTGCCAGATTATTCAACAATGTATTTAATTCCTCTTTTTCAATAAATCCTGAATGATTTTTATCATAACGATCAAAAACACGGTTTGAGAACTCAGTTATTTAAATACTGTTCATATGTAATTTGTATATTATAATAATAAATATACTTAATATTTTATTAGTTTTAGAATCTAGTAAATTTTTCATAATTTAAATGTCTAAATCTTAGTATCAAATTTCATATGCATTTCTTATATAAAGGTCTTGCTTATTTTTACATTAAGTGAAGCATCAAGTAACTCATCCCAATCTACTTCAAAATCATTGTCATCTATTCTATAATTTTATTGACTTAAAATGCAAATAATTCCAGTCATATCTTCACTCATCAAAATCTCTTAATGATAAAGAAGAAAACCAATAATCAATTGATAGATATATGTCCAACCATACCTGAAGATAAAATCGAACAATTTCACTTATTTCTGGATTGGGATCATCATTCCAAATAATGAAAATAACCATGACGCACAAAACATGTCCACTTTTACACCGTTGATACAAAAATGTTAATATAAGTCTGGCATTTTGGTTAAGATTAGATAATCAATCAATTAGATATGCTTCGATAAACCAGGAGACCTACTATTATATTAACTTACATTGGGGAATATAGATCATTCATTTATAGTAAATCAATGAGTTTTCTGAGTAATTCAAAAGCAACGTAATTGTCAGCATGATAAACTAATCCAGCAGCAACAAAGTTCATTCCTTACATATAACCAACAATTTTGTTATATTTAGAATAAGCAATTAAAACCTATTATAAATCTGATAATTTTTGTGGATAATTCTTAAGAGGATGTGTCCTTTCAACATCAAGATTTATTTATTTAATGATTTTTGGTTCGCATTTACTTTCCAATAAATTAGAGTATTTATTCTTTAATTTATCAGAATCGTAATTGCCTAACCATTCTTTAGCTTTAATACAAGTATTATTTTAATAAGGTAAGCATTTACAAGGATCAACTTCACGAGTAAACAGTCTCATAATTTTATTAATAACACTCTCCTACTTTTCTTTTGGTCTAATATCATCATATGTTAATGTACTGAATCCCTAAACTGAACACACAGTTTGGTTACTTCCACATCTTTAAGGAACCTTGATTATTTATATCTGCTAAATAGAACTTAAATAGATTACCTTAGGTTATTTTGGATAATGAATGGTTTTTGAAGCATCTCGAATTACCCCTGTCACATGAATATTTCTAATCTGCTCTATAGGTTTTGGATTTTCGACTGCTGGTTCAAATTTCCTTTCCAATTATCCATGAGAAGATCTCCCTTAAAATTGCTAGGACATTCGTTAAAATATTAATTAATTATAATATAATGCATATAAGTCGATCAGCACCCTCATGTAACTTATGATTTAATCTAGTGATGACAATTGAATAAATGTATAGTGTAGTTAGAGGTGAAACAGGTGCTTGGGGTATTGAGGGATATGAAGTCCCTAAAAAGTATTGTGACCCTTTAAAGTAAGTCTAAGAAAGAGAGTTTTTCGCTGGTAAATTAAAGAAACCTCCAACAATTACAAAAAGAGGACATTTCTTAGATGACATAGCTAAACCATTTAGAAATCGTAAGGTTCCTGTTTAATATAATGTTGAATATAAGTGGGTAAATGAGAAAGATAAAGAAAGAAAAAGGTAAAATGCATATTCAACTATTTATTTAGATCAAAAAGTGAATTACTAAAGAGAAATACATTTATAGATGATATATTCCTTCAGAATAGTAAACCAAATTACCCTAAACCTGGCCCAGGAAAGTACGATGAAAATAGATCAATTGAGAATTGGGCTAAAAAATGGAATGGCAAATCTAAAATTTAATATGGAGAAAAACCAGACTTTCTTTAAGATTATTAACACTTAGGAGCTACTTTACCCTCAGGTCCAGGTAGCTATAATCCTCATGTATTCAACATATTTTAATAATTATAGCCTATTTTACCAAAATTAAAACATAATAATACTAATCCAAAAACTATGATTGCTAAACATAAAGATTTTGATAAGTTTAAATTAGAGATGATTAAAAATTATCCTAAACCAGATTGTACTAAATATAAACCATATCCGGTTGATTATAATACATTTGGTAGATCTTTAGAATTACTTTATGATAAAAAAAGAATAGAACCAGCAAAAATTAAATATTGGGTATGATAAATTATTAGTTCAGGGTAATCCAAATAAACCAGTAACAAGAAATAAATCTGAGGCTAAAGCTCCTCCCTAATATAATTTAATAGCTTATTGGCCTGGAAAGGAGGATGGAAGTGGTAAAAATAAAGAGCTGAAGAAATTTAATTGGATGAATAAAGTCACTAGAGGAATTTAATAATCAATATATTATTGATATATATAATAATATTAATTATTAATTTATTTTATTTCTATTAAATGAGCAATAAGGAAGAAAAGCCTTGCGATATCTTAATTAATCTTATTAATAATCCAACTACAATAGAGAGCCCTAATCAAATTTATGATTTACTTAATAAAGTCCTTAAATAAAATTTAAACCTCATCTATGATGGACAAACATATTGTTAACTTTCTGGAGAGATTATAGGGAATCAGAAAAGAATTAAACTTAAACTTCCTAATAATTAAACTTTTATAGTTATATAAGAAAATCTAAAAACATTAATATAAACTCATTGTTTTATTAATGGAAGATTTGATCCATTCTATTAAACTATATATGGGGTTTAATTTCTTAAAGAATATAGATAAACATGCATATTTACTGACCCTATTGATGTGAAAATCACAGATGATATTCTTAAATTGGTTTATGAAGGAGGGGAATTTGATAAACTGAAGGAAGAGTATTTATATTATTAAAAATCAAAGTATTAAAAATTTTTATGAAGAAAGTCAGAGGAATATGGAAGATTTTATTAAGAATTTACCACAAAAATGCCATAAAACGTAAAATGAAATTATATTTATAAATGATGGATTTAATGTTCAAAGTTTATGGTTTAGTTTGGAGGGGGCATTAAAGATGTTAGAGGAGGATAAAGACAAACTATTTCAACATCAATGTGACTTCTTGGATAATTATAAGAAATAGATGAAAATTTGAAGTATGATAGAATTATAAATTGTTCTTCATTAAAATGTTTATTAGTTGCTTTAGATAATCATCATAAAATTAAATGCTTTTTGTTTAGAATATAAATAATTTATTAAAGATTTTTTAAAAATTTAAAATAATATGTAAATTTTTGTTAAGACCCTTACGGGTAAGACCATCACACTTGATGTTGAGCCATCTGATACTATCGATGCTGTTAAGGCAAAGATCTAGGACAAGGAAGGAATCCCTCCCGATTAATAAAGATTAATTTTTGCTGGAAAGCAATTGGAGGATGGAAGAACTCTTTCAGATTATAATATCTAAAAAGAATCAACTCTCCATTTAGTATTGAGACTCAGAGGAGGTGGTATGGAGCCAACCATTGCTGCTATTGCCAAAAAGTACAATGTTGAAAAAAAAATATGCAGAGTCTGCTATGCCAGGTATTGAAATTTTAATAAAAATGTATAGATTACCACCAAAGGCTCACAATTGTAGAAAAAGAAAGTGTGGACACTCAAACTAATTAAGAATCAAGAAGAAGCCCAAGGATTGATATAATTATGAATAGTACAATAATAAATATGTTTAATCATTCGAATTTATTTATTTAATTAGTTATGAATTCTCAAATATAAACTAATCCAGAATACTTTCCACCTCCGACCTATTATTGTAATAAGAATGGACATTAATTGACCTGGAAATCAAGTAGTGGTCATCCATGTGCAGAATGTAAGAATAATAATTGCAGATCTCGTTATTGGTGCTAATAATGTAAAGAAGCATTCTGTTTGCAATGCATGCCACCACCTCTGTTTGGATTTATGTGTGGAGCTGGACATCCGTAAACTCTTAATTACTATTATAAAGAATGAAATTGAGCATTGTGCCTCATCATGTATGTGATTACTGTAGTGAAACAATTTAAAACTAAGCACATAGATGTTAAATTTGTGATTTCGACATATGTCCTAATTGTATACTACAAAAAGAGGATTGAATTTTGTATTAAATAGTGCAATTATTTACTTATAAATGTCTCAATTAATAGTCTCTATGAATAATTATTATTCATAATTGATTTGATTGAGAGAAGAATGCATAAAGCATCAATAAAACATTTAAATAATAATATATGAATAAGTTATATATTGAATCTATAAAGACATCTCCAGAGTTGATACCTATAGACATTTATTTTATTCTAAAAATAGGTGAACATTGTCAATTTTCAAATATCTTAAGTGTAAATACATCATTGTTAATATCTGTTTTTAGTTGTAATAGCAATCTCAAACATGCAATATGTGCATTTAATATTAAGTTCGAGAGAAGCAGCCAATATCTATTGAATGTTGGGCATATGATTAACATTTAGTGCCAAAAGCATTCTTTGGTAAGGAAATATTGACAAATTCAACTCGCAAGATTATACTAGATGGAATGGACATTTTAATTCGTCAATCGTAATAGGAAAGAAGTAGAACCCCAGAGATTGCTATGAAAAGAGATGCTTCACCATTTGGTCGACGAGATTTAACTCCAAAAAGAGAGAAAAAATGATCTATACTCATCTTTTCAGGTGGGGTTGTAGAAGTTATTTCAATATCTTTTTTAATGTAAATATCAAATTGCCAAAATTTGTGTTTTCTTCAATGTCTGTGTATCGAGATGAAAGCATATTAAAAGGACTTCTTCAGGGTAAAACTATAGAGTAAGGTGCAGAGTTACATTTATTCATATTGGTTGAATAAAATGTGAGGAAGATCATTCAAGTGAATATTAATATAATGATTAGGAAGCAATAAAATATTAAAGACACTTTAGAAAAAAATAACTTAATTCCTAAGACATTGAATTGGCTATCAAGGATCAAAATATGCAGAAGGTATTCTGACTGAAATCATTTTTAGTCTGAAATCTTTGGATTTTAATATATGGATAGTATTAATTTATCCAAAAGAATGGATGAATATGTGCTCAATGATCAAGTATAGAATCTCAATATTCAAGAGCTTGGATTTAAGAGATCTAATTTCTCATTAGATGAGGACGGTTAAAATCCCTCTTGGATTTCCCTCTCTTTCCATATTCAATGTTATGAAAGATTATTAAATGATCAATTCATAGGAGACTCAATCTATAAGTAATATCCTCTCAATTTATTTAAGTGCAATACAAGGATATTATATAAACAGAGTCATTTTAAAATATGGAAAATAAAAAGTCTTTCAATATTATAAAAGATAATGTAATAAGTATATTGACAGTTCATCAATAAACTATTGTGAAAAACTTTAAGGATTTATTTGAAAAAGAAGTAATAAGTCTAAAATTTAATTTCTCATAAGAATTTGTTTAATGTAAATCTTAATTTAAATTACTTAGTGCTTTCTGATTTGGAAAGTTACAAAGATGTGGCATAAATTGTTCCATTTATAATTTAATATTTATATAGTTAATAGGATTAAGTTTAACTATTTTATTACAAACATAGATGTGTAATAATTGAATGCTTAAATCGATTAATAATGAATAATTAGATAAATCTAGAATTTTAAGTATCTAAAATAATAATAATTAAATAGTTGCATTAAATCATAAAAATCTTAGTTAAATTTTTGACTGCCAAGATAATTGAAATAAATATTAAATTTTAAATAGAACTTTAAATAAAGACAGCCAAATGTTTGAATTATTTACTTGATAAATTTAATTTGAAATATTAAGCATTAAGATAAAATGTTGATCGTGTTATTTTGGATAAATTCGATAGAGTCACAAGTAAAATTGAAAAGAAAAGCTCTCATAAATCATTATTAAAAGCTTATTCAATAATTTAATACTTTATTGAATAAAATGTTAGTGTTCAACATTTGAAGTTTGTTGAACAAATGAGTGAATTGATACGAAAAATAGAACAAGGAAGATAATCAATAAAATAATATAATTCAGATTATGATCATCTAACTGGATTAATATCTTTATCCTTAGGAGTAATTATATTATTCAAAAATTAATAGAGTATTTTAATCAAAATAATTAATGGATTGCAATATTTGTAGCCAAATCATGAAAACCAAATTTTGCATATTATTAACAATACAAGATAATTGATGTTAGAATTAGGATTATATGAAATGCTTGTAATGTAATAACGTGTTGTGGAGCATATGATTTTATGATTATTATTACCTTAATTTTATTTTGAACACCAGTATATATTAATTTAAATTAAAATAAAATCAATGTCAAGGAGATACGACTAAAAAACTAATACATTTACTCCAGATGGCAGATTAAAATAAGTTGAATATGCAATTGAAGCAATTAATTAAACAGGCTCAGCCCTTGGAATATTAACTAATGAAGGAATGATTTTGGCAACAGAAAAATAAGAAGTATCACATTTATTAGAACATTCAAAACATTCTGAGAAAATTTATCCAATTGATAGACACATCTTTTCAGTTGTTTCAGGTCATACAGCTGATGCAAATATATTAATTAATTATGCCAGAGAAGCTGCTGCTAATCATAGGTAAATATATATATATTAAATCTTAGATATTAGTTTTAAGATAATATAGGTTTAGAATAATTGATAATAAATATATGTGATTATAAATAGAATAAAACCTAAGTAGGTGGTTAAAGACCTTTTGGAACAGCTTTCCTATTTGCAGGTTATGATAATAAAAATGGTTTTTAATTATTTAGTACTGATCCATCAGGTAATTATGCAGGTTGGAAAGCAACTGCAATAGGAAAAAATAATTTAGCTGCAAATAGTTATTTAAAATAAGATTACAAAGAAAATTTAACATTAGAATAAGTAATATAAAATTTGAGTTTATTAGGGATTAGATATTGCTATAAAAGCACTAGTAAAAACTATGGATACATCATCTCCTTAGCCATCAAAAATAGAGATTGTTGTTATCAGTTAATAAGGTAAAGAAGTCAAGAGTAAAACTTATAATGAAAAAGAAGTTTTGACTTTACTTTAAAAAAATGGGTTTAGTAATGAATAAATGTAATAAGAATGATAAAAATAAATGTATTTTAAAAATAACTAGTTTAAATTTTCTTATCTTAATTTTATTGGTATTTATAGGAAGTTTTATATTATGTAAAAATCTTATTAAAAAGACTAGAAATTTTATATATTTCAAAAAAAGGAATCATTTATTTATTCATTAATATTTTATTGTAATTTCATTATTTCAAATTTGCTACTAGTTTGTGAACATTTTCATTCCAATTCATCTTTGTACCTGTAATTGGTAAAGGTCTTCTCATTGCTTTAAAGAAAATGTCAGGCATGGAATTATATAAATTATCCATTCCTGTTAAATGTTTATTCTCTAATCTAGAGATTGTATGAACAATCTATTTGGCACTTTCACTTGCAGTTGATAAATCTACATTGATTCCTTCTGAAAAAGAATTTACATTTTTTAATTGTACATTACCATCTTCATAATAGTGTGCTTAAACTTTTAAATCACCTTTCAATTATGTTTTTGAGAATTCCCATGTTGAGATCCAACTTCCACAGCTATAATATTATGGATTAATTTACAAAAAGTTAGGTAAATTAATTGTTTTTGCAGTAATTCCTATATAAAATGTAAAATCTGATGCATCACCTTAATACATAACTAAAAATTAGATCCATTTTAATAATTACCATAAGCTCCACATACTTTCTCATTAAATTGTTAACTCAAATAAAGATTGAGTTACTATTCAAGTGCATCTCTTAGTTGATTTAGTTCTGGATCTGATGGTAATTCAACTTAAGATCTTGATATAATTTCTAATTTTTCATGATCCACTTAAATTGTCTCATTGTTTTTCTAATCTACATAAAAGTCTTCTTAAGAATTTAAAACAGTTGTAAGGATCTATAGTGTCATCAGAGACGATTACTTAAGCGTTCTAGCCTTTAAATAAAGCTAAATGTTCTTCATTATGATCCCTTAATGCTTATAGCATAATAGGATGCTATGGATTAATATTCCCAATGATTTTACACAAATCCTTAATCACTAAATTAGCTTATCCAAATGGAGTATTTTTAACAATATACTTCACTACTTTTTCATATTATTCAAGTTCTGTGACTTCTCCTTCACCTTAATTCATTATATATCTTTTATAAATTAAATATAATCATCTTTATAGTTTCATAACAAATATTCGATTTCATATAATAAGTTTGTTGTGTTTTATTCATATAGATGTTCCATTCCTTAAGATACAATCTATTCAGAGAAACACATTTAATATTAGAGATTAGTGCTAATTGACTACTATAGAAATAACCAACCATCGCTTTATCTCTTAAACATAATTACCAAAAAAAATTAATATTAATATTTAATTTTATAATTATTATCCTCTTAATTATGAAGTACTAAATATGATGTCATTTATTCTACTTTTATTTTAATTTTGAATACCAAGAAGGTCCTTCTTATTCTTTTTATTGACTATTTTAAATACCACCTTTTTAATAAATATAAATTTATACCCCTTTTTTAAATTGCACTCTGAGGATCAATATATGTTTTTGTATTTAATGCATCAGACATTTCATTAATTGCACTTCTCAGATTTTATCTCATGTCATTCTAACTACCTGTTGCAATACCAATCAAAATATTCTAAATGTTTTATAAATTCTATCTTTTAATTCTCAATCGTTATAAATCCTCTTCAGCTCGCATGAATCTCTATTAAATTAAAACTTCTAATTACATTAGCTATATCATCATTTTCTGCTTTTAATATCTAATAATCCTAATCATATTTTTTTAAAAGAGATTTGTACTTTAAAATCTCTCTATCCTTTTCCTCTATATGGGCTACCAAATAGGAATGTCTAAACCATATAAATAAAATATTTACGGTTGATGTGTTTTATCTAATACATCTCTCTATAATTTAGTCTCTTCCTATAGTTTTTCAATTTCAGATTACCTATCTCTTAATTATCTTTGTAACTCCTCTGATTCTCTTTATTTTGCTTACAATCTCTAAGCAAGATTTAATGCTTATTGAATTCTTCTTTTTGAAGATGTAGGTACTGTACCCATAAATCCTAATAAAGGATTCATTGCATCATATTCATTTCCTGCTGATTTCATTATAGCATCATCAATTTCTTTTTCAATTCCTTCATAATTAGTTAGTTATTCTTTGGCCACCTGTAATTGTGCATTTATACTACTCATCTATTCCTTTGCCTCTACCTAACACTTATAATACTCTGCCTTTAAAACATTAATTTTTTCCCTTAACATTTCATTCTCATGTTTTGTAGCCTTAAGATTAGCCAAAGTATCTTCATAGATATTCTATACTCTATCCAACTCTTCTATCTTCAATCTCAATTATATTCTCTATTCTGATAAATCTCCATCCAATTTTCTTTATAAATTTCTATAATCAATTAACAAATGATCATATAATGTTTATTTTTCTTTCACTTACCCTTCTAGATTATCCTTTCTAAGTTAAATTTCTTCCTTTGCATCTTTCAAAAACTTAATCTAAGTCTCATAAATATCAACTAAATTCTATTTTGCTATTTCCAATTCATGATGATGCTTTTCTTTAAGATCTGCAATTTCAGAGTATATTCTTTTTTCATAAGCCTAAGTCTAATCAGTTTTAGAATTAAGTAATTAAAATAGATATTCTTAAGCTTAATTTTTAGCTTCCAAATATTCCTTCTCTGTTCTATCTAATTTATCTTCCAATCTCTTAACCTTTTCTAATAACTATATATTTTCCTTAGTCAAATATTCTTTATCTTATTACAAAAGATCCCCCTTTCTCTTTGAATCATCCTATTACTTATATTAATCTCCTGCCTTATCACCAGCTTAATTATTTTAATAAAATCCAGCCTTTTCTTCCAATAAAAATTTCTCCTATTCTAATCTTTTAAAATCCCTACTCAATTCATCAAATCTTGCTCCCTTCTCTCTTAAAAGTGCTAATTCTTCTTAAGATTTTGTTAACTCTAACTCCAAAGCCTTCCTAGCATTATCATAATTTAATTTATGTCTTCTAATATCCTCTTCTCTATCAACCATCATCTTTTATCCATGTTCCAAATCATTTAATAAGAATTAATGCTTTTCTGTTACCTATCGAAGTTCTTCTCTTAAAGCCAATATTTCCTTTTTCTAAAATTCTCCTTCCTTTTTGAATGGATATACAATCTCCCAAACTTAAACTAATACCCAATCTTAAATAGGCATTTCCTTTTCATTCATATCTCGCAATCTCAAATAAACTGCTTCTGGAACTAATCCAGCAAGCATATCTCTAACTTATGCCAAAGCTTCTCTTATTCCTGGTAATTGAGACTCTTAATATATCATCTTAGACTTTAGTTATTTGATTTCACTTAAAAGTTTATCAGTTTCTATTCGATGATTAGCAAATACTCTTTGTCTATCAGCATCATTAGCTGCTTAAATACGTTTGATTTCAGCATTTAAAAATGCAATTTATTTTTCTTACATCCCAACAATGGATGAATAATTCTAAAAATGGTATTGATTAAAATACATTCTTCATATTGACTGTATCATGAGTGTTCCCCCCTCTATTAGGTTTACTCTATTGATAATTCTCAATATCAGCTATAGATACAGAATCTCTCATGCTATCTGATTCACTGTCACTCATCATCACTTAACCTTATTCAAATTATCTTATATCTTCCTCAGAAAATGTGGATGGATCAATATTCATTGTTTTCATTAGTTTTATGATGTCTTTTCTCTTCGTACTCATTTATCAGTTAATTAATTCAAATTTAGTTTATTAAATATTCAAAGATTAATTAAACTCAATTAATATAGATCTCTCTATTTTATGATTCAAATAAAATTATTGAATTTATAGATACTTTATTATATATTCAATTTTATATATATCATATTATGTCCATCATCTTTTTGAGGTATAATGTTTATGTTTAAAAATACTTAAACCATGTTTTAAAAAAAGTTTAATTTTTATTAGTAATATGAAAAAATTCAAATTTTAACAATATAATTAAAATTAATGTCTTAAACAAGAACTAGTTAGAGCTCTAAACATCAAAGAAAAAGCGTGAATCGTTTTTAATAATAAATTAATAGTCTTTTACAAAATGTAAGTAATCCACCTTTGAATATCTCAAAAAGATGGATTAAAGATAGAGAGGGAGAATAAAAGAGTTTATTTGAGGAGGTTAAACAAAATGAATTTACTGGCAAAAATTAGACACTTACATAAATAACAGATATAGGAAAGAAATTAGGAAAAATGAAAAAGAAACTTAGAACTTTTACAGCTGATGATCGTCTTAAAACACCAGTATCAGAAAATAAAAGCAGAAAATCAACTAAATCAAAGAAAAGTTAAAGTAAAAAGGGATAGAGTTCACATAGTCAATCAAGAACATAATTAAAAAGTCTTGAGTAAAGCAGAAGTAAATCTTCTAAGAAAGTTAAAAAGCCATTAAAGTCTTCTAAAACTTAAAACACTCCAAAATTCAAAAAGAAAACTTTTGAAAATAAACTAGGAAGTTTTTCTAAGGAAATGTAACAATAAAGAGATAGTTCAAGACCAAATGTTAGAATTTTAGAATCTAGAATTGCAAAGAATACTGTTGATAGAAGTTCAAGGTATTTAATTAAATTTAATTTAAGTCCCTCTCGTTCAATTGGTTCTTCAAAAAAATAATTTAGAAATCGAAGAACTGAATCTCCTTGTGAAGAATCAAGTTCTTTAACAGATTCTAGTGATACAAAGGAAATTATGAAATTGAAAATGAATCCAAATAATGCATAATCTAAATATGAAGTATATATGGATAATGAAAAAAAAATAAAAGAACTTGATGCAGGATAATTAAGTAGAGAAGAGAATCTTATGTTAACAACTAAATTAGAATCTGTTACTAAAGAAAAATTATTAAGAGAATATAGGATATTGTATTATAGAAGTAAAGAAGTCAAAAAATTACTCACAGAATATTATGAATAAAATTTACATTTGACTGAAGAAATAAACGAATTATAATAAATTGTTTATGATAAATAAAATGAAAATAAATAAGTCAAAAAAGAATTAAAATCTCAAACTAAAGAAATGAAAATTATGTAATCAGAATATAGTACAAAATTAGATTAATTAGGAAAATCTTATTAATAACATGAAATGAATACTGTTCCATTAAGTGATTATGAGAGATTAAAATAAGAAAATGATAAAATATTAATTGAAAATGATATGTTAAAAGAAGATTATAAAGTTATAAGTCTTAAAATGTAATAAATAGAAAATGAGATATATTAAAAGAGATAATATGAAATACCAGAGTAAGAGATTTCTTAAAGATTACAAAGAGAATTAGAAACAATAAGAGATTAAGCAGATAGAATAAAAGAAGAAAATATGAAATTGAAAGTATAATTAGATAAAGAATAGATTTCTAATAGAGAATTATCATAATAAATTTATTAAAAGAAAAATGAACTTGATGGAAATGTTGAATAAAAATAATATGAATTATCTTCATTGAAATCTCATTTATAGACTGCAAATACAAAAAATTAAAAATTAGAATAATAGATAACATAAATGAAGTATCAAATGATTTCAGAGTAGGAATAATCATTTTCAATTCGTGAAAAAATTATAAGATAAGAAGAGGAATTAAGAATAGCTAATTTGAAAGTAGAAAATAGAGAAAAAGAAATAAATGAATAAAGATCAAAAGAATTAATTTTAAAGAAAAAGATTTTAGATTTAGAATCTAAAATTGAAAATCAAATATAATAGCCACAATAATATTTTGAGCCTATTATTTCAATCAATAAACCAAATAATTCTGAATCATGTATATTAAATATATATATATATTAGTTATTAATAAGGAATTATAAGTGGAAAGATAACTATTAGCAAAAACTTAAGAGTAATTATAAAATATTTAAGGAGAAAATGATTAATTAAAACGAAATCTCAAATAAATTGAATTAGAATTATAATTTGAAAGATAATAAAATGAATAAATCAAATTAAAATTCTCTTAGTTATAATAGGAAAATGAATTTACACTACAAAGAGCATAAAAATAATTTGAAGAAACTGAAAACAATCGCTCAAAGGAATTTTAATTAACTGAATAACAATATAAAAACTAAGAAAATTTGTTATTTTCTACATAATAAAGAATAAATGAATTAGAAAGTGAACTTAGAATATTGAACAATAAGGAATAAGAAAATAAAAATTAAATAAATGATTAAAAATTATAAATAGAAAAGTAATAATTAAAATTAGAGTAAAATTTGACAAAACTAAGTGAGTCTTAGAATTAGATTAAAACATTAGAAAATGAGAATGCACAATTATCTGAAAATAATAGGTAATTAAAAATACAAACTTAATAATTAATGAAAGAATTAGAATAAATTGATAGGATAAAGGATAATTATAAAAATAAATATTTGAATAATAGATATGAAAATAAAAAATTGTTAAATTAATAACATGAAGTAATTGTAATCTAATATTTAGAAAGAAAATATTATGAAATAAACTTTTACAAGTGAGTTGGAGAAAGTAAAAGGTTAGAAAGAGCAATTAGAAAAAATAAAGAATTAAGAGGAATGTTAACGATAATCGAAAGATAAGAAGTTAAAAGTTATAAATGATCTATAATAAATGATCAAAGGACACAAAATGGCATTTGATAAATGAAAATTAAATTAATTATTATTTTAAGCATTAAAATCTTAATAAGATATATGATGTTTCAAGGTTTGTGCAAGCCTTTTTTGCAACCTGGATTGCAATCTCTACACTAATTACAACATGTAAAGTATTCATCTCCACCACAAGTTCTACAAGAAAAATACTTGAGTTTACCGGGATGAAATATACATGTCTAGTATAAATATTATGAAATACTTCCTCATTAAAGCCCTCTTTTAATGTGATATTACAACGAACACAATTCCAAAAAGCCCCTGATTATCTTAAAAGTTTAGTTTCTTCTTCTATTTCTTATAATTAAGCTTAAAGTTTAATAATTGATGTTTCATCATTCTAAATGGTTTTTAATAGATCTTCTCCTTATTATTTTTTATTTATAACAAAAGTTTGAATTTCTTTATAAGCAGGATTGGTAGATATATCAATTTCAAAGGAATGATCTTTGCCACTAAGTAAATCAATTAATAATGTTAGCTATTTTATAAGTGCAGTTTTCTCCTTCAAATAGAATTCCCATTCATCATTTTCTCTTCTCAAAAGTCTTTCTTCTCTTTCAAATGTTTAAATTTTCTAATTAACTTAATGCATTTTGTCAGAAACAATAGAAAACATTTTTTTTAATTCTTGTTATTCAAACTAAGTGATCTCTTTTAATAAGTATAATAATTACCTAATGTTTATTCACATTTTTAGATTATCCTATTTATAGGTAAGATTTCTTCTCTTTATTCTTTTGGTTTAGTTTTAGTTTTTTCCTGCTTCATTTTAATTTGATGTGTGTGAAATAAATGATAAATTATTTAAATTTATATTAATATATAAATATAATGAATACCTCTGATCATTAGTAATAAAATTCAGTTGGTTGGTTATTAAATTTAGTGGGTAAATTTTCTCCAAAAGATTTGGAAAAATCAAATCTTAAAGAAATTGGAGAAGAATATATGAAGAAGATTTTACTTTATCCTTAACTGTAATCAGGGAATGTTTTTACTTATAACATATAAAAATAAGAATTCTCTGAGAAATTATTTCATATATATCCTAATATCCTAATATGTTAACATGATAAAATTCATACTCATTTAATATTGAGTAATTGTAGTATTTAAAAAGAGTTAATCTAATATAAAGAAGCAAAAACTTATGGATTAATAATTTCTAATAATTTAGGTCACACTTACTTATTCTTTTCATAATTTATTTAATATAGAAATTGGTATAAATTAATGAAACAATATTGTAAATTAAATGATTTTTTTGGCAAATACAAATTAACTGATAGAATGTTACCTGGAATATATTAATGTTATAAGAAATCTGTAATAATTTGATTATCAATATATAGAATAATGCATAATTCACAGTTCAAATTTATAAGATGGAAGATTTTGAATAATGGCCTGAAATTGAAGAAGTAGTTCATAATGAAATATAAATGCTACGTTCTATTAAACATTAAAATTTATTATAGTTAAGAAGAGTTTATGAAGATGACTCATATTTATTTATCCTATATGAACATTTCAAAGGAGAGTCCCTTTATAATTTAATATTAACAAATCCGTTACACGAAGTTCAAATAGCTTCAGTAATTAACATATCAAATAAATTAGATTGTTTATTAAATTTTACAACTACTTAAATTTTTAGATAAACATTAATTTTATCATGGAAATCTTAATCCTCTAAATATAATTATTAACTCTAATAATTAACTCCTTTAGATCTTTATGATTAATTTATCTTTCAAAGTATCCTCTCATTTCCTATATATAGCAATATAAAATAAATGATAAATTAGATTGGATTTTGAATAGATAAATTGAAGGATTTATAGCACCAGAGTTTTATAATGGTGTACCTCCAAATATTACTTCTGATTTATATAGTCTAGGTGTATTACTATATTTTATGACATTTCCATCACAATTACCTAGTGAGAAACATTTTGATAAATATGAAATTGATACTACTAAAATTTAGAAATTATTGTAAAAGAAATTCTCTTTAATTCCTAATGATGCAACCTCTCCACTTGATAAATCAATAGAAAAAAATATTAGTTTAAGTGAATTAGATTTATTATCAAAATTATTAGATACCAATCCTAGTATTTATTTCTTAAATAATAGAGCAAAGAATTATAATATCTGATAGTATGAAACATCATTGGTTTGTGAATATTAAAAGTAAAATTAAATAGTTGAATGTTATTAAAAAGAAAAAGGTTGAATTACCTTCATTAAGAACAATTATAGAATTAAGATCCTAAAGTGAATTAGATCTTAAGGTTTAATCTTAATTATCAAATAATAGAAGATAATCTAGATTAGCTGTTAATTAAGTAGATGATTTTGATGTTGGTAATCTATTAAAATATTAAAGTTAGTTCCTGATGAAGGACACCCTTTAGAATAGGTTGCTGATCTAGATTTTTGTTAATTATTAAGAAGCAGCACTTAATTAAGAAAATTATAAACCTTAAGTAATAAATCAATTGGTTGATATAATTCGAATGTTTGATTTATAAAAATATATATATAAATAAGATCTCAAAATTATAAGTATTTCAAATCTGTATATTTTATAATAATATATAAACTAATTTAGAACTGAAGAACTTTCAAGGCTAATAGGTAAGAATGGTTTAAAATTATTAATAAATAATTATTATATCCATAGAAAATTGTGACAAAATATGTTATGATTAATCTTATTTTGAATACATAATAATACTTATTTAATAGTTCAATTGATTTATCGACAATAATCATTTGATATTTTAATATAATTAATAATAATAATAAATAAAATAATCATAAATATCTTCATTCACTACTTGAAGAAAGATTGATTTAAATTAATAATTTTGTCATCCATAATTTTAAACATTCTTTGAATGGAATTTATTACTTCCAATCACTTGTAATAGATTAAAGAGATTTTAATCTCAATTAATACGAACTAGGCTAATAGAAAACAGTTTATGATTTGAAATCTTTTTTAATTTATTCTACACTTCTGTTTTCATGAATAAATTAACATCTGGCTCCATAAATACATACCTAATTATATTAATAGATATAACATATTCTTAATGAAAAGATCTACATAATTTAGATTTATATTTAATATTAGATTGACGAGTTATCTTCTCATTCTCACCATGTGCAAATTAACATTTATTACTATAATTACATCTACCAAGAAGACTCCAATTTTTACACATTTCTGTTTTGAATTTTATATTATTCTAAGATTCATCACTAGAAGAAGTCATTTCTTCAATTGGATCATCATCCTGTACCTAAAAGTCAGTACTCATGGTTGTTAATGTAGCTACAGTACTCATGGATCCTCTTTTGTCTTATTCAATTGAATCATTGAATGAATTTCTTTTAGCATTTTTTAAACATTTTTATGTCCATGTAGGTTAATTAGGAATATAATTATTCAAATCTGTATTGAGAGATCGCCTAATATTATATAATTATATTTCTTAACCTTTCTGAATTTAACTTTTAACTTTTTGATTGAACTGAAGTTCTTTATTTATAAGTTCTTAGCTTATTTACATTTGACATGAGTCAGATGAGTTTATTTAGTAAACAGAAAGGAAAATGTTTATATAAATAATAATATATAGATTTTATATTAAAATTTATATCAATGATTGCAAGGATGTATTTAAACACAATCAAGATAGCTTATGGCATCTCAAATAAATTAGCTGCAAACAAGATCAATAAACTCTCTTCAAGGATTAAATAAAAATAATCTGTAGAAGATGTTCATAATCTATAGGATTTCTTAACTACTTAAATATAAGAAAGTATTTATCCCATTTAATAAAATTAGATAAACTATATAATACAATTCATAGAACATCAAAATATGATGATGGATTTGATAATTTTTTATCGGAATACAAAAAAAAACATAAAAATATCTTAGATTTAACTCATTATGCTGCATCTCCTTTAAATAAAACTAATTAATTAAGAGAAGAAGAATTTAGATAATTACAATCATTTCTTGATAAAAGAAAGAAATAATTAAAAAATCATCTTCTTACAGATAAAAATCAATTAAATGAGGATTTCAATCCTGATACTGATAATTTCATTTAAAAGAAAGGAGAATTCACATACCCAAAAAATGTTAATCGTTCAGGATTCAAAATCAAAGATCAATTTTTTATAGTTCTTATTGATAGAGATACTAATACTTAAGTAACTACTTTATAAAGAATCAATTCATTTAGATAACTAATTTTTATTGGAAATGGAAATGGTGTTATAGGATATGGGTATAATATTCAATTTTGAATATAGAAAGGGTAAAGGTAAAGATTTTGAAACTGCCTTAAGAAGAGCCAAAATAGATGCTAAAAGAAATCTAGTACCTATAAGTCTTGACTTATGGCATACATGTCCAATACCATTAACAGGAAGATTCAATGATGCAGAAATTGAAATTAATCCAAGACCATTAGGATTCAATGCATATGGTAATCCATAAATTGCATCAATGTTAATGTTGACTGGAATTCATCATTGCAGTTTCAAAGTTAGATCTAGAAATTAGCTACCTTACTCTTTACTTTATGCATTTATGTAAGCTGTAACAAAGTATATTATTGAACTTATTAAATTTTAGTAATACTTCAGCAGAAGAGGTTAGTGAAGCTTGTGGTATGAAAATATATAGATAAAATTGGGGTAAAAAAATTGGGAGAACAACTCCATTAACATTTGATGGTATTTGAGTTGATTTTTACAAAATATTTAATATAATTATTATACAAATTTTACAACAAATATAAGGAAATTATTGTAAAAAAATAAAAAGTTTTCAAGATAACTTTTATAATTACTTTAATATTTTTGATTGATCAATTATACAAAATACTGGAAATGAATATGAAAAATAATAGGAGCTTGAATATTTCATAAAAAAATTTAACGTATATATATATAATATCATTACATTGATTTCTAGAAAGGTTATAAAACTCTGTATGATCTTTATTCACCCATTGTTTTTGGTCTTTTTAATTAAAGATCAGGATTAAATTAAATCGTCCAAGCTACTGGAGCATATTCTACATCAAGCTCTTTTACGGAGTGAGCATATTTACAATTTGCTCCCATTCTACATTATTTAGTTTTAATAAATTGACGACAAATTCTAGTTTTTGGTATTTTTTATTTTTCCTTTAATATAGTTGCAATATCTTTATTATGATTTTATTCTTATTTTGATTATTCATATTCTTTAAATTTGGATAATACCATTGATTTTCTGGGATTGAATGCAGTAACTTCCTCTAATTTCTTCTCAAATTATTATAGATATAAATTTTTATTGCTTATTGTTTGTCTGCTTATGTTAAATTTCTTGGTTGCTGTCTTATTCAAACTCTAAGTTCTATAAAAGTCTTGTATTTTATTTAAAATATCCGAAACTTATTTTGTTTGTTTTATTGAGCTCATAATCTTTATATTTATAATGTTTCAAATTAATATAAAAATAAATAATAATATATTCTTATTTGAACAAAAACATAATTTACATATTAAAATATGAATATTCATTTAGATAATTGTTGATTATATATTTATACCCTAATTTATGCAATAATTTAAAAACAACTTTTATATTAAATTCCAATAATAGTCAT